>JAVDPK010000971.1:361832-372818 GCA_034780415.1 Cichlasoma orientale | reverse complement strand
ACACACACACACACACACACACACACACACACACACACACACACACACACACACACACACACACATATATATATACTGTAGAACCTACATTAGCTCTCAGTCTGTTCTTATGAGTACAATTTGACACAATTTTTTTAACCACCACTGATTCCAGAAAAGCTGCATTTGTCTCTATGCCAGGCTAGTCAAAAAAATGAAGACATTTTCTAAATTGTTCAAAAAATTGATCATTTTTGAGCTGTGCTTTAGGGACTTGTGGAGTTTTTATTTTGTCTCAGTAGTATATACTGAACTGGACCCCTGAACATGTTGTGTATATATAGAAGCTTGTGCTTTAGGCCAAAAGATCTAAAACCACTTCTTGATTTCTGTTATATGAATCCATCAGGGGGTCCCGAGCAGTGGCCCGAGTCTTCCTTTGCTTACAGGTAGCAGTTTAGCATGTATAGAAAGCATCTGTGAAAGTCAGTATGTACAGGAGCTGGTAAGATCGGCAGTGCTGTGTATACAGTTTAGTACAGCCGGTAAGCCCAGAGGAGGAAAACATGTATCGCTCAGTCACCACCTACACCACTTAGAGCTAAACTTTGACATTGCTTCAGTGCATTTGTAACGCTTCCACTTTGAGCGCAGGTGTTGAGGTGTAGTCTAGTATTATTTACTAGGTGGGAGAAGGTGAAAGCTTTTGCAGTGTTCTTGGAAGATATGCACACCGGCGAAGACGGGCTACATGAAAAATTCAGACAAGTCTCAGTAGAAAAGATGTGTTTGTTCATTTTTGCCAGGGCTGTTCATGTTACAACTCCAAATGTTGTAGCAATTTTTCATACAAAAACATTCCTACAATACTACAATAGCACACTGGTGACAGTTGTCTGTTTTTACTGCAATTTTATATGAGGCTTTATATTACTTTGTCTTGTTTACAAGGTGTCTAGACACAAGCAAAGAAGAAAAAGTACGGTGTTCTTGCCATGAAATACTCAAATCCCTTAAAAATATACCATAATACGCCCTTAAAATGTGGCATCATAAAAGATGGATAAAATAAAAATGCAGGATGAAAGGAGAGAAGTAATTTAGCAATTACCTGTCCACAAGAATAAAATCGGACCACAATCCCTTTTCACATCAGCACAGCAGCAGCAGCTCGCCTCCTTGTTATACTTTTCTCCATTCTCACCCTTCCTTCCGACTCTGCTTTCTATCTCTCCCATTAGAGCCCATTTAGCGAGCTGGTATATCTATTGTTTCGCTCGTTACTTTCATCTGCCAGGATAATTGAGAGACACAATCAGCTCCCCTCCCTGCTAGCTGATAAGTCGCAAACAGCATTAGGTGTGCCACGTGTGTTCATGCAGCCATCTGTCTGAGACCCTCTTCTGGCGCTGAACCCCACCATAATAGTCTACTTAAAGTGTTAGTTATATGGTATCTTAAGAGCATTCTGTTCAGTTATTGCATGATTCAGTTTAATTGATTGGGCTAATTAATTGATAGAGTTCAGTGGTGATTATCTCATGGACGCCCGAGGTCAATTTTGTGTGACTATAACCTCGTCACATGCTTCGATTAATCCTCCGCGGAGCAAGAGTCAGCACAATCAAGAAGCATTATGTCAGCGTTACTAACACCAACAAATGGAGAACCGTCGATGTCGCCGCATCACGTACACAGTTTCCAACTTGAAATAGGCTGTATTTGCAGCAGTTTTGATAGACGCACCTACAGGCCAACAATTTCTCCTGTAAATTTAGCACTTGAGCCAATTGAAGGAAATGACTGTGAACTGCTGTAATACTTTCCGTTTTGTTGTCTTTTTTGTTCATGTCGGCATTCGGTCTTAGGGGTGCAAAGTGTTTAGTTTGGATTTAGTTAACTACAGTGAGTAGCTGGTGTAGACTCATTTAAGACGCACAGTTTCAAGGTGCCTGGCACCTAGGTTCACCTTAAGGTCACAGCTGAGGTGATTTATTCTTCACAGCAAGAATATGCAACAAATAGATTTCCGTTGCATTTCTCTGGTGGTGTGTGGCCATTGGGACAACTTCTGTCTTAAATTTTAACAAGGTCTCCTCTCGATCTGGTTGCTAATTGAGATGTTAAGGCAGGGAATTAGCAACTGGGTTAGACGAGTGTTTCATTGGCTCCATATTTCTCTTTGATGAAGAGCTGTTGTGTTTTCCCTTCCTGTTTCCTTCTTAGCAGTAGTTGGGGGAGTGTGTATGGTGGTGGTGGTGGTGGTGGTGGTGGTGGGGTGCACTGTGCACATTTGATCTGGACCATAAAGCACTTATTGATCCTTGTGAACTTTTGCTTCCCTCTCCCCTCCGTCCTCACAGACCTGATGTCTATGGATTTGAACACAGTCAAGGAGAAATCTATAGCTAGGGGGAAAGATGATTAAGTGTAGCTGAACAAAGGAAAAGGATATAGGACCACACAGTTTTTAGAGGGTACTGAGTCCAATTAACTAGATTCCACCAAAAAATCAATAGCTGTCACCAAGGATTTCACTAAGCGATTTGCGCAAGGATTTTAGTGGAATTCATTGATGTGGGCCCCCCCCCCCTTTTTTAAACTTTCCTCCAGTTGTGAGCATGTGTAAAACATTTATCCTTTTACTCTGTCTGTGTATGTGTGTGTGAATAGTTGTGTGCTTTGAGTTGGCTATTTGTGTTTCTATTGGATAGCTCCTGTGTTTATGCCCACGGCCACTCATGCCAATCACAGCCACTTGCCTTTCTTTCTGACAGCTGGTACACAGCGCTCATCACAGCTACCTACCCTTTGACCTTGTCTCAATTTGCCCATCCCACTTTCTCATTTCGAGTGTGGCCAGATTTATGCCCAGGCCAAATGCAGGCAGCCAAGGCTCACAACTCTTCAGTGTAAAGCTTAGCCATAGATTCCTGACAGACAGTCTACACATGGGCCCAGGATTGAAGCGTGTCCTTGAGAGAGAGAAAAATCAATAGCCTAATGGGAAAGTGGTTATGGCTTCCCTCTCGTTCCCCCCCTCTCCCTCCTTCCTCACTGATACACTTTTTTGCCCACTAACTCCCTTGGTTTAGACTAATCTTCTTCTCAAAAGGAGGGACAAATTTTTAAGTTGGTCATTAATGTGGTGTCTGGAGAGGGTAGATTAAAATACTGATATATTGTCTAAGTCAGTGTGCCATTTAGGTAGCAGGGTGATGTTGCTCCTTGTTATTACATCAGGGCACAGTAAATAGGATTTAGCCAGGCTTTTGCAGTGAGTAATAACACACATGGACACACTGCCACCCACATGTCATGCCTGTAAATCAGTGGATCAAGAGCACTAAAAGGAAGTGCATCAGACACTAAGGCTTGCTCATACCTGGCATTAACATGCGCCTTCAGTGATCTGATCACAAGTGGACTGCTCAAGTTACCGCTTGTTTTCAGCTCTGACTTCCCCGCTCTATGTGTGTGTGTGTGTGTGTCTGTGTGCGAGACCGAATGGCAGTCCTGCATGGGCTCAGTTTTACAAACCCCCGGCCCTCAACAGACCACCAGAACACAATCCTTCACCGTGAATGTGTCCAAGTGCAGGACATATTCACGTAGACACAAGTGCTAATGGAATGTGCCCATATGCAGCGACAGTCTGCTTTTAATGAGTCATCAGTGTGTTGTGCACATTCACACATGTACCCAAAGAAATCACCTGTTAATGCCAAGTGGAGGGTCTAATGGAGGAAAGCAAAGACCTTTCATAGAATGCATCTCTAAAAAATACCTTTTTAATAGGGAAACGGGAAGTAAATCAGTGTGTGTGTGTCTTAATCCTTAAAATAGCCTTTTTGTATAGCTCATAAGTGTACAACACAGTTGTTGATATAAATGAGTTATAATTTTTGAATCTGTGTCTATTGTTTTAATTATAGAAGACTTTTTAACCAGACAAACAGATGGCAAACTAAGCTTGCAAAGAGAGGAGGTGGGGTCTTTCAATCAGTGAGTAAAACGAGGCAGAAGTTGGGAGAGAGTAGTGATGAGGAAATTGCTATGGAACAGGCAGTGCAGTAGGAAGAGGTAGGTGGAACAATTTAACCAAGGTTAGAGTGAAGGAGAGGAGAGCAGTAAGCAGGAAGATTTTTTTTTCCTTTTCCCAGTGTTACATATACAGTACATTCACTTTGTGGTTCGACCGCTGATCATCAAAGCTGTTCACGTCAATGAGAGCTTTCACAAATTAAGGACTGGCAATGCAAACTGTGTAGGTATGTTAAAGCGCATTTAGTGGCTTTGGTTTACGCAAGTGCAGTAGCACTACAGTACAATCTAAAGGCCTTGCTGAGTGTTACATAAGGTTGCAGTCATGCCAAAAATTAGCCTTCTCCCATTCATCATCTACATTAAATGGGAAAAAGCAGATTTAACTCTAGAGAACGATCTTATTGAACAGAAAAATTGCAAGGCTCTCAAATATCGAGCCAATATGAGAGAGGAAGTGGAACTGACCTATTATTTGGGGAAACACTGATTGTTTCTTTTTTGGTCACGTTTTTGTGCTTACCTGTGCAGCAAATTAATGCAAGCAGCAGATAAAAGGAGATGCTGCTCGGCCGCAGTGCTTGTAGGACAGGGATGGAGGTTAATGACAGTAATATGTTTTATAAAAGGTTCTGTAATTTACAATTTTGTGGGCTGCTGTTATTAAGCCCCTAGCTATTCTTGATGCACCATGTTTTGCAGCCCTTCCCACCTTATTTCCTCTCCCATCCTGCTTTTGTAAATTACGCCAGGCAAATTATGGTCTCACTAAAGTATTAAGGTTTAGTCACATTGTATTTCATGTCTACAAACATTTGCCCTTTTTATCAAATTCTCATTCAGTCACACATTCTGTGCTTGGAGGTTAGTATTTAAGCTTGTTTTTTTTATCTGTAGATTGTGAGTGTTAATCGCATTACCAGAAAACAAAACTGTACCGTTGCTCTCATTCTCTATATGAATCATATCTGTGGCCTCACTGGCTTTGAAATAACTGTGCCAATTACAGTGACACATGACAATTACAGCTCACCAAATGGAAAGAGGCTTCTTGAGGAAAATATTTTATTCTATCATAGTGAGGGAACACGACACAATCCACAGTCGGAGGCATGATTCCTTTTTTCTACCTTGTGCAGTGATGATGGAAATAAATGTTAAAACAATGCTCATTGTTTTTCAGTTTTGTCCTTTTTCATGGCAAGTTTTCTTTTTTAAGCTCATCCATTTGGACACTGGTAAGGCTTAAAGTTTGCGGCATGGCTGCTTTGATAGCTGCTGGCTACGACTCATCCTTACCAGCGTCTTTCAGCGAGTGGAATTCTACTACTTTAGCAGATGTGTTTGGCTAATCTGTAGAAGCTAGATGTAATTTTCATATGATTTAGTAAAGGTAAATATGGTGGACCATCCTGCATAATAGCACTGCACTTATTTAGCAGCGAATGTGTCATGCTGTCTTTTGATAGCTGCATTGGTTTTATGAGCAGAAGGAAAAGCTTTTCACACTGTATAAAGCAACTGTGCATAATAACTATTGTAAGAATGGATTTTAGGTAATGCTTGTGACATTTCCTTTGCCTTTAATATAATTATTTAGCTTGCGGTTGTTGATAAATTCTCCAAAATGGCAGAAGGCTGACATTATTCCATGAATATATATTTTTCTGTATGATTTCTAGCTAGACTGGCTTTGTGTTGCTGCATTTTAGTGACATTTTTCACCAGATGTGCATAGTAAATTTCAAAGTCAGGAAATCACCAAAGCTCTGCTTGCACAAATCATGGCACTACATTAAAGTGGAGCCCCACAAGATATGATTTCCACTGTAGGGAAATCGTATAATACAGCAGTTCAAATAAATGGTTAAGAGGTAACAAAACATAATGTGATACTAAAATATATTAGAAAATTAATGAAGCATAGAAATGTGAAAATGTTGCTATATATACATAATAACACTTTAGACCAGTGATTCTCCAATTGTTGAGTGATGATTAAGTAAATACCATGTAATTACAAGAGTAATACCCAAGGAATAGCTTGATTTTAACAATGGTGTATCTGTGTTATATCAGCATGAAATTTAAGTAACAGGGCAATAATGGGACAAAACCAATGGGTAATAACAGGAAAACAATTAAGCAAAACTATTTTAACCTTGCCATGACTGTTGTTGTGATTTGGTGTTATAGAAATAGAATTGAATTGAAAAGTAATATGATAATATTTTGGTAATAGTCTTCACCTAACAGTAAATCTGTGCAGTATTTTGATAAAAAAAAAAAAACTGGCAGTGACGTGTGGTGACTCTAACAGAAAAGGTAATATATTTTTCATGTTCTTTATAGATCTCTATCGCCTGCTCCTCTGATAACTCCTCTGACAGAAGCAGGCGGTGCTCAGTTGATCAATTTTAGTTGGAAGAAGAGTCAAATGACACGTCAAAAGCCTCCTTTTATGTTTATGTCTGAAGCAGGAAGCCTGGTTTAACAAACAAAGTTAATAAATGATGACTCACTGACTCTGGGCTTAGATTTTGTCAAGCCAGCTAATAGAAAGGAAGCCTCACTATGTCAAACTTGCTATGTCAAACCATTCGTTAAACAGTTGGGAGTGGCATTTATTTTCTAAACTGACTGAAATTCACAAATTCATCTTTGCGGTCATGATGTGCGTATCTTACGATAATACACAATATCTCTGTGCGATTGTTTGTTTGGCTTCCAACTCCGCCTACGGGATCAGCAGTTGAGCAACCAAACTTGGCACATAGGTGCATCTTGGGCTCCTGAAGGTTCTTATCTACATCAGATATTATGATGTCATCATGTTGACCAACAACCACCTAGCAACAGGCTAACATGACCCGCTTTTAGTTTTTATGCCACTATAACAGCTTATAAAAGCATTCTGTGATTATAATTTCATGATTATAATCACAGCTTATAAAAGCATTCTGTGATTATAATTTCATGACAGTAACAAAAGCTGGATTATGCATGATATATTATAGCACCATCACACTGCATAGCAGTCACCTAGCAAAGGGCTAAAATTACCTATTTTTAGCATCTAAACAACATTTACCAACCCTATTTTTTATTTTTTTTTTTTTTTACTTCTGTCAGTATGATTAAGTATGCCAGTTTCCAACAACATGAACAGACCAAATAATACTATAGTATGAGAATGTACTAGTATATACATTTATGAAGTATGAGACATGCAATATATACAATTATGTTATATCTGCAGTCATTTTATTCTTGCCACTCAAGTGCAAAAAAACAAAACAAAACAAAACAAAATCGCACAATACCAACACTGTTCTGCTGAAACAGTGGGAAAACCTGTTAGCAAATAGTCCCGAGGGGCCAAGATCATTTATTTAGAGATGTTTTTGTGTTCACCTGTTTAATGTAGGTGCATGTAGTTTCACTTTATGTGTTTGATTGTCTAAATTAGGCTGTCTTAATGTGAAATTGTGGTTTAGGAACCAGAAACTGTGCAGATTGTGCTGTTTAAATCTTGTTAAACATGTCGCAGGGGCACACCATGTCTGCTTTGAGGTTTGAGGCTTTCATTGTACTTCCATAACTCCTCACTTAAAGTATGCTTAAGCTTAGAGGGTGAAAAAAAAAATCCATCCCTACATGGTCACATTTAATTCCCTTCATCATTTTTCAACTGGAATGAGTGAAATTGCTCCTTACCATCAGCAACTTTGCTCATTAAGAGCACAGAGAACATTTAAATATTTCTATTTAAAACGCCTTCCCAGCAATTCCCAAAAGCCTATTTTACGCTTCTCCAGTAAGTGGATTAAACTGAATTAAAAATGAAAAGAAAAAGGGAGAGACTTTTTTGTAGTGCCTTTTATGTTTGGTGAAATATAGCTTATGTTTTATATCAGACAAATAAGCACATTGCAGATACACCTTTAGTGCAAGCTCGTTAATTGATTTAGTTCACTCTGCGTGTAAGAATGGGGAAAGGTGTGGAAAACAGTAATAAAATCGCAAAGTTGGCTCACTAGCCCAGCTGCAATGCTTCATTTCATTTACCTAATTTCTTTTGCACTGTTTTTCTTGTCTCTCTGTGCTCATTAGACCTGTCGTCTTCTCTAATGATGTTGTCTTAAGCTATTCATAGCGTCAAAAATCCGCTCTATTGATACATAGTTGCTGCTTGCTAAAGCGGCTGAGTCATTTTTTTCTTAACGCATAAAAAAAAAGCAATGTCCTTCTCTTACGTTCTCTCACCCTGTCTTTCTCTGCATAAAGTCATTTCTAATATCTGTTGTGGATTCAAAGAAAATACTTTTCTATTTGTGCACCTGAAACGAAATCAAAAGTAATAGTGAGTTTTTAGGCACTTGTCGTGCTTGAGGGAAAAAAAGACCCATAAATATACAGTAAATGGACGCCTTTTCTGGCTGGCAACTGGCTTTCCAGGTAAGCCATTGCTTTTGTTATGATAATTTGCTACAGCACAAGGTCCATATGAGGAAAAAAAAACATTATTATATTCGGAATTCAATTACTGTGACACAACAGGAGATTACTTAGAAAGGTAGCCTGCTAAATATTTAAAACATTCAGTCTGTATTTTTGGATATTAAGCAATGTCTATTCACATTCAGCACAATTCATTTGAAGACACAAAAAGCATAAAGCGCTTCCATCAGGTCCAGCCAATGGATCCCGACAACAAAACCAACCATTTTTATGGTCAGTGGGGACGTTTCTTTTGTTGCTTGGCTTTTGTGCGGCTCAAAAAGACTTTGATGAAATTGTTTCCCTTCATCGGCATTGTGAATTAACAGGCTGAGCTTGCATCCTCGTGCTCTAACGCTGAAGTGCACACACACGCGCGCGCACACACCTCCCAGCTAGCTCCCAGGTTATGCACACACGCGTGCACTTCCCCATGCCACATGGCAGCATACACACAAACCGATCTGTGACAGACAGGCCGGTCTTCGTGACGGGTGAGCCAATGTGGAGTAGCTAATTGGTGTGCAGTGTGTGAATGGCATATTGTTGTTTACACAGAGGTTTAGGGTGACATTCCTGAAGTGCACAAGTGAACAGACTGATGAGGAATGTGCTGCTAGACAATTTAAAGAAAGTTGTGGTCATGTCCTCGAGCACAGTAATAGTTGTGCTTTCATTATTTTTTTCCTTGTCTTAACCTTTCTCTTATTATAGAAAAAAGTGATAAACCTGTATCTCCTGTCTCTTTTTTGTTCTCTATCTCTGCTTCCATTACCTCTTTCTTTCTGCAGTAATGCCCCGATTTGCCGAACAAGTGGAAGTAGCTATCGAGGCACTGAGTATGAACCCCCCACAGCCCTTTGAGGAGAATGAGTTCATTGATGCATCCCGTTTGGTGTACGATGGCGTCCGCGATGTCAGGAAAGCTGTCCTCATGATAAGGGTACGTCCATTATCTTCTGTAAAAGAGCTAAAGGGAAACACTCACTGAACTGCTTCGGAATGCTTTTAGAGCTCAGCAACGGTGTCAGAAAATGTTTTGAGATGCCAGTTGCAAAAAAAATCTAATTGCAGTAATTTCCTGTCTTCCTCATTTATTCAAAATATTTGATTGAGTATTTGATTCTAAACATCTGAATGATTTTGTTCATTTTCTAGTGCTGCTAATTTGTCATTGACAAAGTGTTGAGCTTATTTGGTTTGAATATATGCTTTTTTTTTTTGCAACTTATGGTCTTTTATATTCAATTTAATACATTTAAAGTGTCTATCTATAAAAAAACAAACAAAAAACCCTGTGTGTTTTTAAAGCTTCCTGAGTCTACTGGTGAACATGACAGATGAGACAAATTTATGACACTTGCACATCCCTTTCCAGAATTTTTGTTGTACATTTTAGGGACTTTATTCCCACAGCAAACTGTGCTGCTGTCTGTCTTAGATGATAGTAGAAAAATATGTGACAAAAATGCATCTGCCCTAAGGATAAAGAGCAGCATAATTGAAATCTATAATTCTCATTTGGAGAGTCACACCTGTCACATGATCTGTTTTATGAAGGTGGTGGAACACTTGACAGCATATCATGATAAAAAGGCTGCATAACAACAAGATTCCAACTCTAGTGTTTCACATACCAAATCTGATGTTACAGTATCTCCCCCCCCCACCCCCCACCCCACCCCTCAAACTGTCCCTCCCCTCTTCACCACGTAATTCATTTATTCAACTTTATGCAGGCTGGAAGGTTTCCCAGTGCAGCTCTGGGAGAAAAAAAATCTAATTATGGGAAATAATTTGATGTTAGTAAATAATGTAAAACAGGCAGCTTTGAACTGCCTAGGACCAGCTGGCTTTATAATCCTATCCAAGTTCAATTACTTTCTGGGGAAACAACTTGGAAGATCCTTGCTTTCTCTGTTGCCTGACTTCATCATATAGATAGCAAATGCTGGTGCCACGTGTAATTTTTATTTATTTATTTATTTGTAAGTGTATGTTTTATTTTTCCCCCCACTTACACTAAGTAATAGCTCCTTTAGAATTTTTACAGCACAGATCTCATGAGCAGTCAGTGGATTAAGAAACCAATTCTCCACAGTGTTTAAAAATTGAGGCTGAACTTGAGAAGAGTGGAAAGTTATTATGAAAGTTCTTGGAAATGTGCTTTTGTCCTGGCCGTTATGTACTCACATACACATACACGCAGAAGGGTAAGGGAGGGAAGAGTAGCAAGTATGGAACAGAATGGAAGAGATATGAAACTGAACAATGGTTGCAGACTGTAATATAACCAATATTTACACCTGTTTGCAAGTCTGAACAAACTGACCTGCAGGCACATAGAAAGTTTCACTTTTGCTAGATATTCAAATTAAAAATCAAAACAACAGACGCTGCTGTGATGCATTGATACGGTTATGCTGTTTCATACACTGTTTAAATGCAAAAATATTACCTTTG
>JAVDPK010000971.1:349289-361732 GCA_034780415.1 Cichlasoma orientale | reverse complement strand
GGAGTCTGTTCAAAAGCAGCAAATCCTTTTTAGATCAGCACGTTAGTTAATGACATATTTCCTTTTTTTTGAGAATTGAGAATCTCTGTTGCGTTACTTTTGAAAGAGTACATACCTATATTTATAGAGCTACATTGAAAGACACATTGTGTACAATCAGATGCATTTTTTTTTTACACTGTCTTTAATGTCTGTGTGATCACAGCTCTAATTAGATCTGTGCTAAAGATTTTTTGATGGAGGAAAAGCACAACCAGGCATCATCACTGCTGCACCTATTGTGAAATAAGTTGGTATTACTGGTTGGTATTACTACTGCTTACACCACCGCTGTGATTCAGCTGGGTTACTTTTTTGAAACTGACTATTGGGAATAACCTGTCTCACAAAGACAGTCAGTAACTGGTTTCATCACCCTGGATATTGTGGCCTAGCCACTATTAGAGACTTAAACACATGCATCAACAATACACTGCATTTAATTTGTCATAAGAAGGAAATTAGGTCAGTAAAGAAACAAAATCCTGTGATTCAGTGACGCAAACAATAAAACAAAGGCTCAAGGAAATAAATTGATGTTCTTTTAACTAATAAAATTAATTTAATTGTATACTAAATAAATTGTAGGTTTTTGCAGTAGAATAAGCTGGTGTGCCTTTATAAAGCCTTTATTACAACTGGATATGAGCAAAACAGGCAATTTTAAAACTATAAAGAAATTGCGTTCCTGCTACTTTGTACAAATAAACCGACTTGAATTAGAAAATGGATAATGAAGCTCCATATAGCCTGAGCATTGTGTGAATAAATTATAAGGGGCTAATTTTCAATGTGTAAATGCTCTTCCCTTTTGCCTTTTAAATCACCAGTTTGTCGATGCAATCACCGAGACAGAGTGGGCACATATTTTATTTTTATTTAGACAATAATCATCTCACTGATTGTGTTGAAAGAAAATAGTTCACATTGTACCAAAACTAAGAAGGCGATTCAGCACAGCCTGTGCAATTCTAAATTAGGCCTTCCAGCAACCTGTAGTATTCATGTTGTCCTGTTTGCTCCTGTTGAGAAAAACTAAACTGCTGTTAGTTTTATTATAATCATGATATAAATAACAGGCAACACGGTGCTCTTCACAAGCATATCTGTGATAGAATATAGGCTGTCATCATGTAAGAATAATTTTACACAGATACATTTCTATATTTGATCATCTGCTCTGCAGCAGCTAAGCCACCCAGCTGTGTTCCCATTGTGAAGCTGTTAAAATCGCTCCATCTGCATCAGATCAACAACTTGCTTTGAAGTTACCTGGCAAACTACTGGCCTTTTTTTTTCATTGAGACATCCTTTAAAAGACAGCAGACAGGAATAAAAATGCTTATTAGTTATTGAGTCACTCACTTCAGTATGCTCACAGATACAAAGTTACAAACGCATTGAAGCCGATATTGTCTAGTTTCTTCTTCTTTCTTCGTCTCCATGCTGATTCCTTTGAATTCCTTATTTGATGAAACATACGGGGATTTTTTTTTAGCTTTGAAAATATTTTAGCCTTGAATTACTTTGAGAATTTACAGTCACTACACAGCGGTGTTTAAATAGAAAAGCATTCAGCCTTCAAACAGTAACTTGGGGTTTGGCTAAAGACTTTAAGTCAATATGTTTTACGTTCATCTTTAAAAAAATTTAATAATAAGATTAAATATAATATTAAAACTGTTGGTACCATTTCTCTGCTATTCTCATTTGCAAAGAGTTTTGAGGCTTTCCATTTCATAACTACGCGGCCCGCACCAGCACCCCCCCCCCCCCCCCCCCCAACTGCTTCCTCCCCTTAATTGACTAAAACTTGGCAGCCCCTTTTTTGGCTTTCTGTTTAACATCATCCTGTATAAACTGCAGTTACAATCAACGATCCTGTGGAAATGGGTCCGGATATTTACCTGTGAATAATGCATAAATACAAGTTGTTCACGAATTCATTGTTCTGCAGTTAAACAACATACTTTGGGCTGTATTAAATGCATTTGGAGATGACTTTTTCTTTCCTCTCAATTATCCTTTTAGCACTCAGCAAAAGGATGACGCATAATACATCACTGCTGGTAATTTAATTTAGAAATAGCTATTGTATATGATTTTTTTTTTATTTAACAGAAAACCTTATATAGGAAAATGGCAAAAATAAATAAATAAATAAAATTTCCAGGTATCTTCGAGTCATCCTTTACGCATCAGAACAACATGAATCCAGCACACCGGGGCTTGAAAGCAGAGATAACCGTCCTTTTCAGCTGTCAATTTCAGTTTGTTCCCTGATCTCTGACTTTATCTCGGTCTTTGTGTTTGCTACAGACACCAGAGGAGCTGGAAGATGATTCTGACTTTGAACAGGAGGACTACGATACTCGCAGCAGGACTAGTGTTCAGACTGAAGACGACCAGCTTATTGCTGGACAGAGTGCTCGGGTGAGTGGATGTTCACTTCCCCTCTGTGCTGCAACTTCTCAAATATACCTCAGATATCAAAGCTGACATAAAACAAAGAGCATATTATTTGTTTTGGTAAAGGGTAGCAGCAATACCAAACTGACCATACTGTTGCTGCTTTCGCAGTTGGTTCAGATGCATTTCTCCCCATTCCCGGCTCCTCATAATTTGATTCATCCAACCAGTTCCACTTACATAGCATGACAGTCCATTTAAATGATCCTAACAAGCTGTATTCTTTTAAATAAACACCATTCAGGAACGGCAGGTGTAAAATTGCAATCGCAAACACAAAAGTAATTACCGAATTCCCTTCAGACACTAGCCAGAACACAAAATACAGTACAATACTGAGCCAAGGCTTCAGTCATGATCACCATGGTCTGGGCTTTGTTGCACATTAGTGATTTTTCACTTGGGCCCAGCTTAAAGGACATTAAGAGGGTATCAGTGGTTGCTCCCCTCCAGCAACACAGAGACTCTAGCGGTGTGCTGCATGTTGAATGGATTGTTGATGGCAGGAGTGTGACTTGGCCCAACGCCTCTCCCTGTGGCAGAGGCCTGCATCATCTCGCCTGTGTCTCTCCGCAGTCTGCATGCATGGGGCTAATGCATAAAAAGGGAGAAATAAATAAAATCAAAACAGCAGGTTTTTGTAGCTTAATGTACTGCATGTAATATGTGGTGTCTGCTGAGAGTTAGCACAGCTAACTACTGACTATTGAGCCCTGTGCTGGACAGTGGCCAATGTGACAACTAGTTCCAATAATGGGATCGTAATTGGAGCCAATTATGGTGTAACAGCTACTGACTCACTTATGTCAGTTACACATTTGCCACAGTAGTGTACTGGTCATGGCTTCAAAGAAAAGCTGTTGTGTATTATTTTTCTGCTTTTTTTTTTATTTATTGCTGTTATATGTCTCTGGGGCAGCTGTGGCTCAGAAGGTAGAAAGGGTTGTCCTCTAATTGGTTCCAGCCCTGGCTCCTCTAACCTGCATGTTGAAGTATCTTGAGCAAGATACTGGACCCCAAGTTGCCCCCGTTGCATCCGTTGTGTGTGTGAACGTTAGGTTAAAAGTGCTTAGGCATCGAAAGGAGCCTGTGTGAATGAGGCTTGTAGTAAGAAAGTGCTTTGAGTGCTCAAATTAAGTAGAAAGGGACTGTGTAAGTACCAATCCATTAACCATTACTGGATTTTAGACACTAATCAAAAACTGGAAGTTTTGTGTGAGAACATATTGCATAACTTTTCAGTATCATGACATTATTTCTGCCAACAGATCCTTGAAAACAAAACCAAAAAAAATTCTGTTGTTTTCATCATTGCCTTGGGTTAGCTAAAGATTTTTTTTTTCATAGTTTAAAGAGAGCAATGTAGAAACAAATAGCCTCCTGTGGGCAAAGCTGCATATTATGTTGAACCATCCACCCACCCCAACCTCTTCCCTCCCACATTATGTGACTCGGTGACACCATCTTGCTACTTCTGGCTTTGCACCTTCAAGATGGAAGTAAAAGTCAACACTAGAAGTACTTGTTAGTAAAATTTTAATTACGGCTCATATCAGGCATCTGAAGAAGTATCTGACACTGTTCTTTTTCTTAATAAAACATCAAGAACGAGGAACATGTAGAAGGAAATCTTAAATGCCTCAGGGAAATCCAGATGATATGTTTTCTATCGTTAAAAAAACACATACTTGTGTATATACTCTATAAACAACCATGGAAGAATATTCTAGATTTGCTCTCACTTTCCTGCCCATAAGATGCTAAGAGAATAAGTGTTTGTCAGTACAAATGAAGAGTAAAAATGTATTCTAATTATGAAGAGCAGGTGCCAGCTTTGGGTGCACAATAGCTGCTCCAGCGCTGTAGGGGTCCTGGGTGTGAAGTACTTTAAGTTTGCTGTATGTATACTCCCACTAAGGCACCCGCGGTGCAGCACTGCTTGGCCATCTGAGCTTAGACACACCAGCCATTGCACACAAAGGAGCTCCACAGCACCAAACTGTTAACTAGTTTTCCTGGCACTCAGCTGTGATTTGAGTGGGCAGCTCTTCTTGGGAACAGTCTGAAGTCACAACATGTCCCTTTGTCATAACTTATTACTGTGATATAGTGGTATAAGGTGGTTTAAATTAAAAAGCCATATAGCTGAGCTTGCGTCGTATAAGTGTGCATTGCAGTTTATCACAGCGGGTTATCAAACACGATTACTCCTACTTGCACATTTGTTTTGCATCATCGTGTCGTGCCTTTTTTGTATCTGGCAAGCTGACAAAGCGTCTCACATAGTTAATTGATACAGCCTGTTTTACTCATGGACAGAGTTAAAACACGCATGACACCAAGTGCATTCATAAAAGATGTGTTTGCTGTGAACCGCTGGTGATCTGCCCGGTCTGCCTCAGCCAGTCACGTCAGGATAAAGCTTGCTATCCTCTCATGGTCATGCCAAGTCCACGCTATGGCTCTGTGTTTCTATTCAAACAGACAAGAGAAAGCGTAATCCGGTTTCGCCATAGGATCTGACATGAGCATACTGAGGTTTACAGTCACGATCCCTCCAAGCACCTTCAGTATGTGGGTGTCTCACACACAGGACACAGGCATGATATTTCTGTAACTTCCTTAATCTCACTGTATCTCTGTCTTGCTCCGAAGGAACAAGAAGAAAAAAAAAAATCAAATCAAGTCGAGGGCAGTCCCTGGAGCCTTTGTTCCCCAGGCTTGTGCAGTGCTCTACTTGTCACTTGTATTATACTTATGCATAAAGCTAAGTTATTAGAGCAAACATGTATAATGAAGGGGCAGAAAAACACAGAGGGAAACTCGGTCTGTGTGTAGTGTTTCTTTCTATCAGAACACGCTGAAGCAAACTCTCCTTCTATAACAAGCCACAGATAATGCACGGGGAGCCAAACATAAAGCACCCCCCCCCCCCCCCAACACACACCAAACATTTCTTAACACTGTGATTGGATAACACTGCTGATAGGTCATCCATAAAATTGAACTCTGAGTGTCTGGGCAGTTTATTTCAAATGAAACAAATTAAAGTCATTTCAAGATGCCGCACTTGGTGAAGAAACCCGGAAAGCGCTCTAATCCCTGCAGACGTAGCCGAGTCGCAGAGTGTATTGGCACAGAACTCCCTCGGCCGGATTTGCCACTATGTTAAGCTCCCAAGGCCCGCTCCTTGTTGTTATCAGTAAAGTAGGGAAAGGGATTTGGGGATAAGTGAATTCTAGAGTGCATGGGAGGAGGGGGCGGTTGTGTGCGTGCGTGTGTGTGTGGCGGGAGGGGGGGGGGGGGGCTTCACCAGGGGCCCTTCCTGCTCCCCTGACGTCCCAATTGGCTCGTGTGTTTACCCCTGCGCTGTAGCTCTCTTTTGTGTTCAGAACCTCTTTCTCTCTTTCCCTCCGTGACGCTTTCTCTTTTGTCACGCCATTTTCAGAGTGAATCGGTATACTAACCAAATCCCTCACTTTCTCTCCCCAGCCTCCCCCGATCCCTAATTTTAGAGAAGGAATTTTCAGTCTAAATTGTCGAGTTTCAAGAGACTTTTGGCTCCCTTTAGTTGTTTTAGGACAGCAGTTTGCCGTTGTTTTATGTCTATTCTATGAGCAGAAGATGGGGGAGGAAAAAAACGATTTTTAGTGCATCTAGAAGCACTCTGATTCTCAATTTACATTTATATTTCCCGGCCTCATTACAGTGGCATTTTGCAAAACCATACCATACATACCATGTATTTCTCCTAATGGCATACCCACCCCCTTTTGACACCAGCAGCACACTGTTCAGTATAATAATAGAAATAAGTGAATTATTGATGCCTCAACAGTTGGGTGCAGGAAAGATGTGAACAGCAAAGATGATAATAACCACCTTCAAGACCTGAGGTCAGAGAGCTCTGCCTGTCACAGCAAACGCACTGGTGTCCCTGTTGTTTAGGCAGCAGTCACAGTGCATTGTATTTTTGGCCAGACGTGAACATGTAATCAGCAAGCCATATCCCAAGGAGCTGTTGACTTGTCAGACCCCACCTGCTGCG
Organism: Cichlasoma orientale; assembly: GCA_034780415.1. Lineage (NCBI taxonomy): Eukaryota > Metazoa > Chordata > Actinopteri > Cichliformes > Cichlidae > Cichlasoma > Cichlasoma orientale. Next base: position 355,176 of record JAVDPK010000971.1, on the reverse strand, counting down.
AGCACAAGCACCTTTAAAGAGTCTGGACTAAAATTCCTTTTGTTGTTCTCAAGGTTATATTTGTGAATACTTGAACGATTATTCAGACTCATTTGAATTTAAAAACAGGTTGTAATTCAAATCAGCAACATAAATAAAGCTTTTTTTAAAACCTAAGACACAGCAAGCGGTGTTATATAGAACAAAGTGAAACAACAAATCCAGCCAGTCAAGAATGTAGAAAATCTGAATGTAGAATATGTAGAGTGTTAATATTTGGCATTTAGACTTTGACTTTGTCATTTGGTGCATGAAAACACTTAGGTTCAGCTCAGCAGGTAGTGACTTCCCCATCAGTGGGATGTGGGGTTTAAAAGGTGCTTTTGAAATGCTGCACGAACAACTGTAACACCAGTGGTAGATTCAGGTCAGTGAGGAGGCAGCAGGTGTGCATGAAGAGCAGAGCACCAGGTTACCCTTGGAGAGAACTTCATGCAATATATTAGGGTTGTCACGATGCTAGAATTTCAAACTCGATAACAATACTTGAAAACACTTGATCCCAAACACCATTTTTTAAACCACGGGGAATGGGAAACGAATGACTAAAGATTAATAGGCTTTATACCTACAGTAGACGCCCGCACGTATGGACAGACAGACGGTATGACGAAAAAATATCCTCCCGCTTTATTTTTCACCGGAGGATATTGTCATACGGTCTGTCTGTCCACCCGTGCGGGTGTCTGTCTGTGAGGTTTTACCTTTCCGGTCTATAGACAAAAAGCACAAGGAGTTGTGTCGTGAAATGTAGCATATGCATTATTTACTCTCCAAAGATGTGCAACATGATATTCACATTCCTGGATGTTTCGTACCCTTTGTACACTTTGGCTGTATTTAACTGAAGTGGAGATTGAACAACATTTCAGGCTGCTAATGCTATGATAATATATACTAATGATATGTGGCCTCTTTCTCATGCCTGATTGGCTTAGCCTAATCATATTGTGCTGTGTGATTGGCTGTACCTATTTGACCATTATTGACTAAAATGGAGAAAGTGGGGATTCCCCATATCTAGCAACTGACCAGGTCACTGATCACCTGGTAGTAGCTGGATAGTGAGAAACTGGGGAATCCTAAGAGTCTGTTTTTGGTAACATCAGTTCTAGGCTGCAGGCTTATTGGTTAGCCTGTGGTTCAAACTTCTGATTGGCTGAACATTGTCCAACATTTTGGTCAGGGATGACTTATGGCCATAAATAATACAGACTATGACTCATCATTGATCAATATTAAAACCATACCTACTGCTCAGCAATATTGCTCAAATGTAAACAACACGATCACCTTATGATTATAGTGATGTTATGCATAATGCATTGATATCAGCAGATTATGTCGTATGGGCATGAGCATGATATGTGAATACCTTGTATGTATGCATTATATGTGGCTTATTGTTATAGATTATATAAATATACAGACTCTATGTAGTATAGAAGCTTGTACAAGAGCGCAGTATCAACTTTTTCTAATTTGCTTACCATGGAACTTTTTTGTGTCTGTTCTAGGATGTGTTTACCAAACAGTATTTGTAGAAATGTTACAGATAATCACAGAATTTCAGTTTACATATTTCTGTTATATGTATTATGCCTTTCCTAACCCAGGGGTGACTAAAAATATTTGGATAAAAGGCCTCCAAATTAGGGCAAAATAGTTTTGTACAAGGTAATAAGATGTGTGCTGAAGGGTTTTCTGTTATGAAACGAGGCTGTAATCTTATCCTGACTTCTGCATTTATTATCTCGGCTGTTTCAAAGAAAAAGTCGAGCTATTGTCGTAGCCCTGGCGGCGGCAGGTGTTCTACAAAAACCTTAACGTTAGCCATAACTCGAGAACGACTTCAACTAGGATGTTCAAATTCATGCATCTACTAAAATTCTCAGACAAGTTCGAATCTCGCAACTTGACCTGATGGTAACAGTCAAGTCGGCACCCGCTCAGCAGTGCTCTTGTTTTATACTTTCATTCATCGCTGAAGGATATCCCTGTTGGTGATGGGTCTTGTTTGTTATAAAGTTTGGAACAATACAACAATAACATCAGTTTCAACAATATTTTTAAGTTGCTGATGTAGTGCAAAAAAATATGTATTAACATAATTGTAAAGTGTATGTATGACAAATGTTTTAAGATTCTCTCAGGTAGTGAAAAAAGACAGCAGTATTTTAGGTTTCCTGAGGTGGTGCTTTGCTTCTGGTGACTTGGCTCCGTATTTTTATTGCCGATAAAATAGAGTTGTTAAGGTAGGCTGCCACTGTTTCTGGCTGAGAATCTTCTGGGTCAAAAAAGTAATAAAGGAAAATAGACACAATGTGCTCATTTAATTGGCATGAGTAATTCCCATATGTATATAAATTTATTAACTTTTTTCAATAATGCAGCACAATTTTATGATTTATAGCTTATTCTAAGGGCACCTGTGCTCTGCGCCACAGACCCCACTTTAAGAACCACTGGTAACTTTAATAAAAATACTAAAAATCTGCTTGGTGAACTAATATTTGGAAGTGTTTCTGATGTGTAGATGGGCAAGCATAAAGTCGATGATCAGTGAGTCGGTGGTGCAGAGGTCCCAGAGCCCCTGAGCAGCGCGTGTAGGCATACCTGCAGTGTGAATAGAAGTATGCCCTGCTGGAATCACTTGTGTGATTTTAAATGGTTTATTCCTCATTGTGCAGTCTGAATACATAGTAACTTGGTATTTGTTTTAAATATGAGCAGTGTTTTCACCCCACATGCTGTTAAATGGGATTTGCTTCAGCTCTGTTGTTTGTGTGTCTTGGCACCAGCAGCAGAGGAAATTTACACTGGGCTTGAGGGGGCTGGTTTTGCTTGTTTGTTTATGCCGTTTGGGTTTTTTTTTTTTTTTTTCTTTTTTTCAAGTTAACCGCCATCAAAGCTTTGCAGCACTCCGCTCACAAAGTGATCAGTAGGCCAAAGCTCATGGACGCATCTGCTGGCCTCTGATGAGAAAATTGCGCCTCCATGCTTCTCTATTTCGGGCCGTAATTTCAATTTTCTCTTTTTCATTGTGGGCCCTCTCCCCTATGCTTATTCGCTTTCAAAGAATTTCAAGAAGACGAGTCATCTATGTTTTTTTTTCCCTCCCTGCTAACACATCTACCAGGGGCATTGAGCAAAGTGACGCGCTTTCTCATCAAGCTCACTCCGCACCCCCACACACCAGCTTTGCTGTGAGAGAGGGAATAAGGAAGAGGGAAAGGGAGGAGTAGGGTGATTATTTCATTAAGAGAATAGCAATTCTTGGAGGGCAGTCAATAATAGATGAGGTTAAAAAACAACGGTGACTCTTTTTTTTTTCTTCACTGTACTCGATTTCTCTCTCACCCTCTCAAGTCAATAGAATCGACCTAATGGAAACCAGGTTACTCTTCCTTCCATCTCACCTCCCTGACACAATGTTGAACAAATGCATTATTCATTCTCTGGTCTAAGAAGCGAGGTAATTATACATTTATCTCCCAAATAATACTGGGTCCTTACTGCGCCTGTGACCTTGCCACAAGATTTATGCCATTTTGGACCTGCCCCCAAAGGCCGCTGAGAGAGAAAATGTATTCTCATGGAAGGGAAAAAAATGAAGGCAAAAAATGGATTTGCTTTTTATGGATATAAGATGTCAAGTGGTTTGAAAAGTTCCAGTCATTAAATATAAAGTTTAGAACTTTATTTTGAAGTGTTTCAGAGGAGCAAGAAGTCAGACCCCAGACTTAATGTTTAAGTTTTATCAGAGTTTTGTTGAGCGAATTAAAAAAAAAAAAGTACACCCGACAGGGGGGAAAAAAACAAATGGTGCAACAGCTCACTTTTATAAATGTCCTTTATTCTGTTTCTCTTAGTATAATCCCTCTTTCTTTCTCATTCCCTTCTCATTCTACCCTCCCCTGTATCCTTTACTTTATTTTCTCCTCTGGTTTTTCCCTCATGAGCCATCTTCCCAATTTATTCAGCTCAAATGTACCCTTTCATAATATCTTCCTCCTCCTCTAATGCTTTTTGTTTCCTTCATACTCCCGTGTTGCCTGCAGGCCATCATGGCACAGCTTCCCCAAGAGGAGAAGGCAAAGATTGCTGAGCAGGTGGAGAGCTTCAGACAGGAAAAGTGCAAGTTAGACGCCGAAGTTGCCAAGTGGGATGACAATGGCAATGACATCATTGTGCTCGCCAAGCAGATGTGTATGATCATGATGGAGATGACAGATTTCACCAGGTAAGAGTGACACACAGTGGACATTTCTATTGTAAGGGTGAAAATTGGGCAAGTGAGACTGGAACAAAGCAAACTGTATTCTGTTTTGTTGAAGGCAAAAAAAAAAAAAAAACACACTTTGTTGTAATCAGGCTGTCTTTTTTTGGTGGGGGTGGGGTGTCAGGGATATATTTTTTGTCCTGTTTTATGAAAGCCAGCAGTCTCCCCCATCTGAACTTAATATAACTATAAATGTCTTGTATATAGAGTTGTGGTGTGATGTTATTACCAATGTACACAAAGATTAACCCCGCCACAGTGCTTAATCCACCTGTAAGTTTATGCTACAGTAGGTGTCCTCAGGACTACATTTTACCACGATGGCGCGCACACACACACACACACACAAGGTGAAAACAATACCGGTCATGCTATTACATCTGGTGAAAATCAGAACCATGATTAATCATGGGTGTTTGTGACTGCAGTGCTGTGACTCTGCCATTATTACTTGGCAGTGACCACGTTGACTCACACTGGCATGAACAAACTGAATGGAAGTTTCAACTTCCAGTGACTAAAAATGAGACATGATGGAGAGGCAAGCACAGTTCTCTCAGCCACATTAACTCTCCCTTTGGTTACAAAGAAAAAAAGAAAGAGCTCAGATCAGTCTCTCTGGTCTCATCCTGTTTTTTTTTTTTTTTTTTTTGCTTTTTACTGTAACTACTCTGAAATTTTTTTCATGTTTTGCTTTTAAAACAAATTGTTTGTTTCCGTGTGCTTCAAAGCACATCTCCAAGATGCATCATTAGGGACAAAGGCAGACTGTATTTGTTTCATCCATTATCTAGGAAATTGTGCATTGTTTGTGGTTGTATTATGTCATATCTTTTAATGCAACAAACAGCAAATTAGCTGCTCTACATGCCTGTGCAGCACTGGGGTGAGCTCAGTCTTTAAAAGGAAGCTCTGTATGCCTCCTGCCTCTGCAACTCCACCCACAATCCCTTTTTCCTTCTTCTCTCCTTGAATTTTCCCAGAGGCAAAGGCCCCCTGAAGAACTCCTCAGATGTGATCAACGCGGCTAAGAAAATTGCAGAGGCTGGTTCCAGGATGGACAAATTGGCCCGTGCTGTTGCAGATCAGGTAGTTTGCAACTCAGTTTGTGTCTCTCAATTTAATTTGTGCCATTATGCACGTACTTTCTATCAGTCTAAATGTGTCTCTGACTGTGCCATGGTTGCTGGCGGAGGAGCAAATTTTGAGTAAGCCGGCATGGCCAATGGAAATCTTTACTGTGGGCATTGATGAGCCTTGCTGCAGCAGTGGGGTGTGTTTCTGCATGACTTTGTCTCCCAAAGGGACCAACACTGAGAGAGCAAGACAGCAGAACCAAGTTGTGTCTCTAATATAATTAGCTCCCAACCGAGGTGTTGCATTCATTATCAGATGAGTACCTCTCTAAAACACGCTGACAGACCATTTTCAATATCTAATCAATCAGCGCTGTGCCGGGGGAAGATGGAAGTGAAAAGCGATACGTGTGTATGTTGTGTGTGTGTGTGTGTGTGTGTGTGTGTGTGTGTGTGTGTGTGTGTGTGTGTGTGTGTGTGTGTGTGTGTG
>JAVDPK010000971.1:310051-349189 GCA_034780415.1 Cichlasoma orientale | reverse complement strand
TGTGTGTGTGTGTGTGTGTGTGTGTGTGTGTGTGTGTGTGTGTGTGTGTGTGTGTGTGTGTGTGTGTGTGTGTACAGCAAATGAAGTAGGAGGTATTTCAAAATGCTAGCAGCACTCCAGGTAATGCATAATGTTCTTCATTTCATCTGTCTGTAATAAGAAGTGAGAATAAACTTAGGCTCAAGACTCACTGATTCATTAAGGCAGCCTGTTGTCATTGTAATTGCTACTGCTGTTAGCTAGCAAACCTTTGGAATAATTATTGTTGGCTTCACTATCACATGCTGGGCTTCCATCCATTAATGCTAAGATGATGAAATGATGCACTTCACATTAAAATTTTGAATTATATCAATGAAATCTTTCTCTGAAGTCCTACAGCTGCTATGAAGCTTCATGTCTCACTGCAATCAAAGCCACTTTATTTTAGTGAAAAGTATAATCTCTATACTTAAAGTTATGCTACATGTTATGTACTGACATGTACGCTCACTGGCTGCTTTAATTAGGTATTGTTCAACTATATTCACTTTACTGTTCATTTGATTATTCAACTGCTTGTTAATGTAAATATATAATCAACCAATCACATGGTAGCAACTCAGTGCATTTAGGCAATAACATGATCAAGACACATGGTCAAGAAAAAAAAGCAGTGAGCAGCAGTTCTCTGCGTTGTTAATACCAGAGGTCAAAGACGATGAACAGACTGCTTTGAGCTGATAGGAAGACAACGGTAACTCAAATAACCACTCACTACAACCAAGATATGCAGAAGAGCATCTCTAAAGGCGCATTTTGGCAAACTTTGAAGCGGTGGGTCTACAGCAGCCGACGACCATGCCGGGTGCCTCTCCTGTCAGCTAAGAACAGGAAACTGGGGCTACAGTTCGCACAGGCTCACCACAATCAGACAATAGAAGACTGGAAAAACACTGCCTGGTCTGATGAGTCTCCATTTCTGCTGCAACATTGAGATGGTAGGGTCAGAATTGGCATCAACAACATGAAAGCATGGCTTCATTCTGCCTTGTATCAATTGTTCAGGCTGGTAGTGGTGTAAGGGTATGGGGAGATATTTTCTTGGCACACTTTGGGCCTCTTAATGCTGATTAAGCATTGTTTAAACACCACAGCCTACCTGAGTATTGCTGCTAACCATGTCCATCCCTTTATGACCCTAACACTTAAGGATTGGGATTATAATTTTTGGCTTTTTCTCTACTCACTTTTGCCATGGTGGATTTAACCTGAATACAGTCGAAGGACTTTGTACCCAGTCATCACTTCTATTTGGAATATTTTGGGCACAGCCAGTAGGGAAATACACTGGATTGATCAGTTAGTTAATGATAAGAACTGTGCGATTAATGGTTTAGATCAATTTCAATTAATTGAGCTGCATTCTTGCCCCTGCTAAATTGTTTAAATAAAGTATCTTGTCTGCATTTGAAGTTTAAATTGTGGATATTAACGTTTTAACGCTTTGCAGAACAATAAAGGCAAAAACGAGTGTATGAGTATTTCATCTTTTAGGTCGCTCTAGTCCTTAAAAATAACACATAACTTGGGCCCATTTTCCTGGCCACTGTAATATTTAGCCATTTTACCAGGTGTACCAGATCATTAGAGGAGGGCTGTCATTAATGGGTGTGGCTGCTGATTGCACTTAACTATTGGGGTTGCCACTAACCCCACTGTGGGGTTAGGTTAACTGGTGATTCTAAATTGCCCATAGGTGTGAATGTGAGTGTGAATGGTTGTCTGTCTCTCTGTGTTAGCCCTGCGACAGCCTGGCGACCTGTACAGGGTGTACCCTGCTTCTCGCCCTCTGATAGCTGGGATAGGCTCCAGCTTCAGGTTCAGAAACTCTGATCGTTGGATGGAAAGCTGATCCAAACTTACAGTACAGGGGTAAACTGGGATCTGACAGTACCCATCTTCTTATGGCTGCTTCCAGCAGGATAACACGCTATGGCACAAAGCTCAAATCATTTCATACTGGTTTCTTGAACATGGCAGTGAGTTCACTGTACTCAAATCTAACAGAGCACCTTTAGGATGTGGTGGAACAGGATATGGATGCGCAGCTGACAAATCTGCAGCAACTATGTGATGCTACCATGTTAATATGGACCAAAATCTCTGAGGAATCTTTCCAGCACCATGTTGAATCTGTGCCACAAAGAATTAAAGCCAATCAGGTACTAGCATGGTATAGCTAATAAAGTGAGTCTATGTTATCCTATGACAGTAACAATCTTAGCTCTCAGTCTCATATTTACAGATCCAGCCAGCATAGGGCATTATAAATCCAATATTCAGTCTTAGATAGACTTAGTAAGTTTTTGTACAATTAACAGACTGTTTAACGGTTAAATTGTAGCTACAGGAATGCCTGTTATGAGCATGTAGCCTTTAGTTAATTTACTGTAGCTATTCTGTTTAAAAAAAAAAAAAAAAAAGATGCCCTCGTGTGTTGTAACAGTGTTGAAAGGAGAGCAGTAAAACAGAACCAAAACAGGATTTAAATGAGAAAACATTTGTTTCTTGGCCCATGACCTAACCTTCTGCAGTATTAAAATTCACTGAAAAGCTATTTGGATGTCCCGCTAATTAAAAAAAACAAAAGAGAAAATAAATAACTTTTGTAATATTTTACCTTGAGTATGGTTCAACAAGAGAGGATTTTCACTGACGGCTTTAAATTTTCTTTATCTCGTGCCTTCTTGTGACAATATGCGACTTCACAACAATACATCAACAAGCCTTCTGCTCTTACCACAGCACAGAATGCCCGTTAGTTTTTAAGGCTGTAGAGTATGTTAAGCTTTCAGCGGTCCAGAAGGCATCTTTAGTCAAAGCTGGCACTTTTCTGCTCGTGTCGCACTCTCCTGCTCTCCAGAGCATATTGCACTACAGAAATAAGTTTCAGGCTCTTTTGCATGTTTCCATGTGTGAAAAAAAAAAATTGCCTCTGTTTGGTGTTGCGTATGTTGTTTAGAGAAATATCTGGGGCAAAGAGGACAAAAGAAGCATGGATTTGTATTTGTGTGCCTTTGTATTCACTTCTTGGCTTGTAGACTGCCAAGTGATGATCAGTGTTTAACAGGGTTTAGGTAGGAGTGAATCTGTCACATGGCAAATCACTTCCAGAGCCTGTGTCTGAATCAACAGTTGCCGTAATGAAAAGAGCAGGTGGCTTGCCATTTTTAATTCTCACTTAAATGTTTCCTAGACCAGTGTTTACTGAATATTCAGAGCCTTCTGCTACACTTCCAGGGACATCAGCACTGTGTACAGAAAATAAAGTGGGACTTGAGGACCTTTTCATTTCCAGCATGTATTTATTCTAAAAGTGCTCATGTTGGACACTTGGTCCATTTGCTGCCATGCCATTCAGTAAACAGACTGAATTAATAAAAGTTAAAACCGAAAACCTTTGCTTTTATCAAGCTTCCTAATGGAATTACACAACAAATAAAATTACCTTTATTAGTGCGGATCAAGAAGACAAGTATTTTACATTCACACATTGTAGTTAGTAACTTAGTGCTTGTCAAGAGTGCTGTGGCTTGACAGTAAAAGTAAAGACTTCACTGCATTCAGACAGGTCCCCGAAGTAGCAAACCTTGTCACCATGACTCCACATCAGCTCCATTGATGAACACATGTGAGGCAGAAGGCAATTCAGTATGGAAAGGGGAGGGTGGAGGGGAAGAGCCCTTTCATAGTCGTTTAAGCACAGCACATGGCATAGAAAAGCCCCTTGAGGCACCGTCATCCCATTTCACTCAAGCAATGCCTTTTTTGACTCTATTTCTCCCACTTCATTTCCTTGTGTTTCTTGATTTGTTAATCCTTACATGCACGCCACGTATCTCATTCATCAACGTCCCGTTATTCCTCAAACTGTGTCTCTAATCCCGATGTGTTTTTTTCTTTCTTTCCTAAAGTGTGTATTTTGATTTGTGGTACGTGTTTTAACGGTATTCTGGATGCAAATGTTGGCAAAAAATGTTGTGTTTTCCGATTTAGGATGATGGTATTGGTGTCTCACTGCTGCTTAAAATAAACACAAGCACAACAATGAAGCTTATTTGAACACAGTGAGAATTTTGATTATGGGATGATTGATTGATTGATAAGACTTATTAAACATACCAAACTAAACTGCTGTCCCCAGACATAGTCTAAGAAAGAAACTGAGCTTTATATACAACTTAAAGGAACTGGAAAATAAAATGTAAGGCATCATCAAATTAAAATAGATAACCGATAATTTGGCACCTGATAGGACTGAGTTGTAAACAATAGAAAAACAAAGACAAAATATGAAACATTTGTTTCTAATACTACAACAAACAGACATAATAACACCACAAAGACACTGATTATGGATGATTAATACATACCACTGATGAACGAAGGACTGTGAAGCTAGAACCTGAAGAAAGAATGTGCAGCATATGAATAAATGTGAATAAGCAGTGGCCGTCACACTTTGGAATTGCATTAACAGCAAAAGGTAATTCAAGGCTCTGAGCACCGAGTTAACAGAGCAGGCGGCTGGTTGCTCCTTGCGTGTGTCTGAGCCGTGGTGAGAGAGAACCGTGGGTGTGTCATCATCTTGATGGAGATTGAGGACAGCATAGATGGCTGTTGTTACACGCAGCTAGAAGGTCAAAGTTAGAAAGATAACGGTGGTGTTTTATATCTACACTTTTGGAGGTATGTTCAAAGATGCATCTGACCGATCCCAAATGTGTCGACTGTCCTCTGTGGACGTAAATGGGTCAGAGGCTTTTCACACCATTGAGGCTTTTGAGGGGACTTTTAATGCAACTGTAGAAGAAGTTAAGCTGCGGTTTAAAGATCTCAGTGAGCACATTTCTGGACTCTTCGTGTCATTGGGATTCTTATGACACCGAACACAAGTTTATCTTTAAGAGTCAGAGTCAGTTGTATAGCATAAGGCAGAGTGTTACAGTATGAAAAACAGTGGCATCTAGCAATATGTATAACTCTGCTTGAGGCAGGCAGACTTTGATTGCTGAGTCATTCTGTCAGCACAGGTACTTGATATCTATGTTGACATTTGTCGTAGGTGTCTTTACATTTCTGTGTAGTATAGTTACATAAAATATGACTACACGTAAGATGGTAACTTAAGGTTGAGGCTGCTGTTCGTAGAAGAGTATTCTACACCAATCAAGCATAACATTATGACCACTGACTGGTGGAGTGGATAACACTGATTATCTCTTCAAGTGAGCATTTTGTCCTCAAAGTTTATGTGTTAGAAGCAGGAAAAATGGGCACGCGTAAAGATTTGAGTGGGTTTGACGAGGCCCAAATTGGATGGGTGGTTGCATGTGCGAGCCATCAGAGGCAGTGCGATGCTTTGGGCAATGTTCTGCTGGGAAACCTTGGTTCCTGGCATCTATATGGATGTTACATCGACACGTACCACCTACCTTAGTATTGTTGCAGACCATGTACACCATTTCATAGAAACGGTATTCCCTGGTGACTGTGTCCTCTTTCAGCAGGCTAATGCCTCCTGCCACAAAGCAAAAATGGTTCAGGAATGTTTTGAGGTGCACAACAGTGAGTTTGAGGTGTTGACCTGGCCTCCAAATTCCTGAAACCTCAATCCAACTGAGCATCTGTTGGATGTGCTGGACAAACCAGTCCGATCCATGCAGGCCCCACCTTGCAACTTACAGGACTTAAAGGATCTAGGTGCCAGATACCACAGCACACCTTCAGGGCTCTAGTGGAGTCCATGCCTTCACAGGTTAGGGCTGTATCTGGCAGTAAAAGGGGGGCCAACATAATATTAGGTGGTCATAATGTTATGCTGTAATTTTAGACAAAATATATGCCTTTGATAGAAGAGTGTGGCCTCACAAAAGCTATTTAAAGTTTTTTTTTCTTTAGCATTTCACTTTTTCAAATATACAGTTTAAGCACTGATTTGTGTTAAACAATAACTTATTAAAGTTCTTTACAATTGCAACAAAGCGCACTCAGTTTTAAAGCTACATCCTCAGACTTCCAGATTACTTTAGCTGTCACAGCAAAGGTTTCCGTCACAGTGAGTGCAAAGCAACACCAGCAAAGCTCCTGTCACTTCGACACGCGGCAGCAAAACCAAGACTGATGTCTAATTAAAAGATCTTAGAATAAAAATTTTAAAAACTACAGTTTAATAGGTGCTGGCTGGAGTGGAGTCTGAACAGCTGTACAAAGCACTGATCTCTGTTGCTGAGTGAAAACACTGTATTGCAGAATTGGCAAGCAATCCTATGGTGTTAATTAGTATTACATACTTAGTTTAAGCTGATTTTTTTATATGCTTACCCGTAGGCTTTGATTTTATAAAACAGATAATCAACTTGCAAAGGGAAGAGGATGGCGTTATTAGTATTTTGGTGGTCAGTGGTTCTTAACAAACTATATTGCCAAAAGTATTTGCTCCTCTGCCTTCACATGCATATGATTTTGAGTGACAGCGAGGAGATTACACGACTGGACTTGTTGCACAATGTTTATAGAAGCAGTCTGCATGCGTAGGTGCTTGATTTTATACACCTGTGGCCATGGAAGTGATTGGAATACCTGAATTCAATGATTTGGATGATTGAGTGAATACTTTTGGCACTATAGTGTAGATTGTGGGCAGAGAATTTAATAAATTTTATTTCAAGGCAGAAATGGCACATTTTAGATGTAAATGAAGAGTTACATTAAAAAGAAAAAAAGCATGACTCGGTCTCAAGGTCATTTGAGTTGTTCATTTTGTTAATGGTGGGAACTTGTAATTTTTCCGATAAGAATTTTCCTGTGCAACATGCCAGATAATGGAATATATCAAAAGAAGAAAATGCGGTGCATTAGGAATGCACTAAAATATAATAAGTGATTTTAGTATGTATGAGAGCACAGCAGTGCTCAGTCTGTGGTGGAGATGCAAGGACTGAATGAGCAAATAGAAAGATTACCAACTATCTTGATGTAACTGACAAGTGACAGCTTGCCATCAGAGGGACTGTAGCTGTCCAGTCAGCTAGAAGACATATTGTGTAACTGAGTGTAACATGCTCCATTTGAATCTGTCATCATACCATCTTCATGTCAGCCTTTTCTCACTCAAATTTCATCCTTGTCTTTGTCTGCTGTTATCCATTTAATGCAAAAAAGTAAAAAAAAAAAAAAAAGCTACAATAAAAGAGAAACGACAACAGAGCTCAGGCTGAGAAAGAAACAGTTTTCATTTGCTAATTACTACATCTTACAAAGTGAATCATTTAGGAGAAAAGTCTAAGCCTGCTTATAAATGCAGCATCAGCGTGAGGTGTGACTTGTGTTTTGACAGACTGCCACACTCTGATGGTGTTGCCCTCATCTTAGCAAGAGAGTTCACATCATCTTGCTGAATTATCCATTTGGAGCATGTTTTATTCATTTTGGGCAAAATTATGCAAAAAAAACAAAAATAAAGAAGAGCTCTCTTGCCTATTACTTTGGACACTAACAAAAAATGTTCATATAATAGTGAAAGAAGAGAGAAGGTCAGAGAGAATTTTGCGAAGGCCTAAAAAGTCCACTTGTCACTGCACATTGTTTCCTGACTAGACAGTAATGAATCCTGTTTCGCTATAAAGAGAGGGCCTCAATGAGCCAGGCAAAGTAATGGGCCATACAATTTATTTACATCAACAGGGAATCTGTGGAAGAACTGGGCTATTAGTCAACAGTACAATAGGGAACAATTGTGTCATGTCTGCATCAAACTTGCCTCGGGCAGTGGTGTGAAGTGCCAGCAGTGTGAAGTGCAGTTAGCAGTTATTCTAGCCAGGACTGGCGGTGCAGTGATAATGCCCAAAGAGACGCTTCGCCCTCGCTGGCTGCTCTATGAGCGAGCAGCTCCCCCTCCGTCTTCACTCAGTGAGAGGAAGGTGGTGCTTTATTGTTCTGCTGAAAGTCCTGCTCTGGCTTCAATTGTGCCTTGAATTCCTCTTTGCAATTATATTTGTAAGTTGAAGAAACAAACATTTCGCCAAAGACAAAAGACAGACTCTTACTATCCATTTGTGACCATCAGTGAAGGGCACTTTGGGCCAGTCGATACAGTTTTTCCTTGGCACAGGAGGCCTTGTGTCACGTAGAAGGAGAGGATAGGAAGCCAGGAAAGATGTAAGTCCTGGAGGGTTATATTCATGTCACAGCTCGATGTTTAACTTGCCATCCCCATATACCCGAGCCCAGAAGACAAGGAAATGAGCTGTGCATTTCCCCACACAGTGGTGCTGAATGTCCTAGTTAGGACCGTTTAATATTAATGGCTAGAAGAAAGGTGCTGCTACAAAATGATGCTCACAGTGTTTAAGCAGCTGATGCAGTGTTCTTAACCCACTGGGAGCTTAGTGGGCCATAGCTGACTCCTGGAAGGCTTCCAGATGGAATAATAGGGGCAAACTGTGTGATAGTAGGATACGTGAGGAGGCTGTCCTCTTATTCCCTGTTGGTCCATTTGCTGCTCTGTATGATTGGTCTTTCTCCTGTTGAAGTAGCACAAAGGCCAGCAGGACCAGGTCAGAACTTCAGATTTAAAAAAAAAGAAAGAAAACAAAAAGAGGACCAGAAAGAAAGAGGCTGCTGTAGAAGCAAGTCTTTCTGCGTTTTGAAATATTGTGTCCGCTCATTGTTGATTGATCTGCTTTCTTCTTGTGCAGCATGCTGTGACAAACTTGTTTCATGTGAAATGAATGTGTTTGACACCCTGCAGTGCAACTCAACTTGCCTTTGAAACTCATGCCTGCAATAACCAACAATGAAGGAAAAAAAAAAAGTTGAGCAACAGCCTCCATGCTCTGTGCAAAGATGTGTAATTAGAGACCCAAAACGCCGGAACCCCACTGTTTGTTTTTCTTGGTGTTATGTTTTAAAACAGTCTCAACTTCAGATACCAAATCCAATTTGGTGGAGAACTTGGATCTTAATTATTTTGGGGCGAAAAAAAATACCACCTTTAAAACCAGATGGTAGCTCTGTGATAGGCATGCACTTAGATTTTGGCAGTAATGTCTGAAATGAGGCCTGAGACCTTTTTTTCGGTGCCATTTGAGCATCTTTGAGTGGATTAAAATTTCCTACCGTGTCTATGTAATGTATACAAATTGCATTTTATTGATGCGTTAATCACATTTGCATGTCACTACACCTCACTGGTGATGCAGGAAGACTCAGGAGTGTTGTTGCAATTCTCTTTGTGAATCTTCTAATATCTGTTGCGTAGGAAACTGTCAAAACAGTGTTTATTTTGGACTGTTTTTTCTTTATTTTGTATTGCAGAAGTTCAATATTATAATGCACAAATGTCAGTGTGAGGAGACTAAAGATAAACAGTGTAACCCAAGGTCTTAAAACCTGTCAGTCCACTGACCAACGGCCGCTTAAAGTAAATTATATTATCATACATTGACTGTGTGCGTCTTTGTACCTCTTTTCCATTCAGTGCCCCGATTCAGCGTGCAAGCAGGATCTTCTGGCTTACCTTCAGAGAATTGCTCTGTACTGTCATCAGCTCAACATCTGCAGCAAGGTGAAAGCTGAGGTCCAGAATCTGGGTGGAGAGCTCATCGTGTCTGGGGTAAGTGCTTCACTATCACTGATGTTCTAGATAGGCTTTAAGCGTAGATTCACTAGACTTGATCCATTTAAGACCATTTTTATGCTCTGTGCTGCGGGCGGGCAAACCTTTTAGTTCAAGGTCATAATGAAGCTCGGAAGATGAGATAAAGGGTCATGCAGATTACGGCTGATGCAATTATTTCAAACCGATTACCATCTAATAATACCTGAAATATGCACCACGGGCTTTTTTTCCAGTTGTATTTTTCATGCCTCATGAACTCCTAATACTGCTCCAACCAAAATCAGACAATTATCCCATCTTGCTCGCATTTAACATTTTAAACTTTTCATCAGTCATTGTATTTGCTGTGCAGCAATATAGCAGCCATACTTTTCATACTTGCTGATAATTTCACTTTTATTTCTTAAAAGTCAAAGATGAAATAAAACAAATTAGTTGCATATTTTTAAAGTTGGTAGATGAGTGTCTCCTCATCATTAGGAAATGTGGTGATCCACTGTAACATCCTGTGCTTTAAACATGTTTTAAACTATCAAGGTAAAGCCCTGCACTTCTCTTTACTGACTCGTTTTATGAATTTTGATTTTCTCGGGAAGAGAAAAAAAAAAAAAGAGAGATCTGAACAAACAAACTTGACTTTTATCTTTGCTTTGGGTTTCCCTGCATCCTGGGTTGATACACTTCTTCATTTCTTAGGACTCTAATGTTTGTCTCACATGAGCTATGCAAGCCCTGCTGAGATTTTAACCTTTTCATGGTGGCCAGCTGGAGTCCACACTCATTAAATCTAAACTGTTGACTCGTCTCAGTGTGATGTAGGAGGAGGCCCACTGGCCACGACCCTTAAATGTCAGCCAAACAAAACAGACGGAGACAGAGGTGCACCTGACCCCTGCCTCTGCTAATTAAGAACTGCTAAAATAAGATGTCATATAGTGAGGGCCATGTTTTTATCCTGTCTAATTGCCGGTTGTGGCACAGACCTCCGAGGTTCTGTATGCACTGAGCTGTGCAAAAGTCTTGAGTCGCCCTTCATTTCTTCATATTTTGCTTCCAAAGAGCCGGACTTTCCTTGCAATTTTTTTAAAAGTGGTTCTCCAGGCTTTCTGAAGGGCTTTTCTTTGGACTGTTTTTTACGTGTTCACTAACTTTTAGTCCAGTCCTTGTACCTGATCATTTTCAGAGGTCCACTTTTTGTTGAACCCCTTAACACTAAGCTGTAAAATATTCAAGCATAAAAAAGGCACCTAATTCAAGGGATGAACCAGTGTTGTATTTACATATAACAGACAACTTAGAAAAAAAACAATTTTAAATTGTATCTTTAGGCACTTTGTCACTAGCAGCATGTTGTAAAAACATATAATTTGTTCCCATTTCTTTAGTTGAATCTATGAAAATTGCCAAAGATAAGACAGTTTGACAGGCATCAAATAGTATTTTTGCACCAACACGGTGATTCCCAAAGAGGTACTGACATGTCTCAGCATGGTGTGCAGTGTGTCCTTAAAAAATTTAGGAAACTGGACGAGTGGAGGACAAAAGAAGAATTCAGTTCAATTTTATATAACGCTAAGTTGCCTCAGGGTGCTTTATATTGTAAGGTAAAGACCATACAGTACATGGCAGGCCTTAAAAATATCAGCAGAGGAACAGTATCTGAAATCATGTTCTTAAGAAATGGGGGGAATCCAGCAAAGACCTGACACAGGACCCGAGAGATGCATCTGGCACTTCAGCTGATCCATCTACTGTTCACTGAAGCCTCCTTAGAAATGGTCTCAGTGGAAGGATGGCTGTCAAGAAGCCACTCTTAAGGAAGGGAAACTGGAAGAAAATTGATGGAATAATGAACACAGAAAAAGTACCATCAGATTTTGAGCCACCATGCAATGCTATCTGAAAAGTGTCAGCTTTATTTTTCAGCATTACAATGACCCCAAATACACATACATACATACATACACAAAAGCATACCTGGATAGAAAAACGCACAATAGCGTACCATCACTCATTGATTGGCTTCCCCAGAGCCCAGTGTGGGATCCTCTTGACAGACAACAGAACAAAAGGCAGCCAACATCCAAAGAAGAGCTTTGAATGTCCTTCAAGAAGCCTGGAGAACGATTCCTGAAGACTACTGAAATAAATCACAAGAAAGCTGCCTAAGAGGGTTCAGGCTGTGCTGAAGAATAAAGGTGGTCACACCAAATATTAACTATCAAGCCTGTTAGAATTGCACACAGTTTTAACTCTTTAATCTGTATTTATTGTATTTCCATGTATATTTGCAGGTGTTTCAACAAATTGTTGCACCTATTTCCCATTTTTGTAGCAAAATATAAAGAATAATATATAAAGAGTGCCTCAAGACTTTTGCACAGTACTGTAGCTGATATTCTTTATGTTGTTGAGGGGGGAAAAATGATTGTACTTTTCCTTTTCTCAGGCAAGCTGACTTTTGATATGACCTGATATATTTTTTCCTTTCTCCTCCAACTTATCTCGCCCTCTTTAGCTGGATAGCGCCACCTCCCTGATCCAAGCAGCCAAGAACCTAATGAATGCAGTGGTGCTGACTGTAAAGGCATCTTATGTAGCTTCCACCAAGTACCAGAAGGTGTACGGAACAGCGGCTGTTAATTCACCCGTTGTGTCTTGGCGCATGAAGGCCCCAGAGAAGAAGCCTCTGGTAAAAAGGGAGAAGCCTGAGGAATGCCAGACGCGTGTACGACGAGGCTCCCAGAAGAAACACATCTCCCCTGTCCAGGCCCTCAGTGAATTCAAGGCCATGGACTCCTTCTAAGAAAAAAAATAAATAAAGTCATACTTAAGAAAAACAACACAACATGACAGTGAGAAGTTGATGAAAAAGTTCCCTTTTTACATTGTGTTAACCCAGCTCTGTTTGCCCTGTGTGTGCTTGGTGACACCTCAGGAGGACTGCAGTATATATTAAACTGCCACACTGTGGCTCCTGTTAACACTGTGGTCCTCGTGGCTCACAGACGGCCGACACGCACCCAACAGTATTTATCGATCTTATTGTAGCTTAATATGTGAGAGCCAAAATGTGACACAGACACAACAACTTTTGAAAATATGGAAATAAAAAAAAAAGAGAAAAAAGAAACATATCAGATGAGGAAGTGAGGCATTAAAAAAAAAAAACTTGTGGCGGTTGATATTCTAGCTGTATCATTAACGTGCTACTGACTGGCTGCTTGTATACACACTTAAACAGTCTGAATGGAAACCCTACGTGGTTCAGTAACGGAGTTACTCTAAAGGGAGGATATTAATGGTGGTATGATCCTTGATGACTTTTTCTCAATTTGAATGTTAACCTGTAGTGCTAGGAATAACTTATGTTTAAAATACCTGGAAGTGTCAGC
Organism: Cichlasoma orientale; assembly: GCA_034780415.1. Taxonomy (NCBI): domain Eukaryota; kingdom Metazoa; phylum Chordata; class Actinopteri; order Cichliformes; family Cichlidae; genus Cichlasoma; species Cichlasoma orientale. The sequence continues at coordinate 336,130 of JAVDPK010000971.1, read as the reverse complement.
ATCCGAATAGTTCCCTCATTCCTGATGATAATAATAATAATCCATAAAGTGTTTTTTTTTTGTTGTTTTTTTTTTTTGTTTTTTTTGTTTTTTTACCAAAGCACACTTATGGTCTATTGTATTGCCTTTTTAAATCCCTTTTCTTGAATGGTTACGTCACTAACTATAATGACCTTGTTTGGAAGTCGTGTAGCTTATAATATAGACAGAGAGGATTGACTAGTTGTGGTTTGCTCAGAGAATAGAACTCCCTGCATACGATACCTTTATATCCACCCTTCTCTAATAAATCCCTCAACTTGACACCGCAAGTTTCCTGTGTCTTTATTACTTTCATATATGCAGCAGCGACAATATCAATCAGAGTATTACAGCCTGTCATTAGTCAGAAGGATCTGACAACCATTAGAGATTCACATGTGAGATGAAAAGATTCAAGAGGAGAAAATGTCCATTAGTGCCGCAAGCTTACAAGAATAGGTGTATTGATTCAGGGTCATAGGTCAACTCTGCACTGCTACTTGAGGTAATTGGTCTTGGCTCAGCACTGTTAAGGCTGTCTTTGTGATATTTCCACAAGTTCGCCACACAAACAGATGTATATGTAGCCTTGAAAATCTCAGCAGTTTTTTTTTTTTACTGATATTCATGATGTCCATGAATTTCAGGTTCCATGTATCCTCTGTAATAGCTCAGCATCTACTGCAAAAAATTTATATATATATATATATTTGTTTCCAGACAAATATATTATTTTGGGGGTTCCCTGAGCTTTCCTCTAATCCCCTCCACGAGACTGTCATTTAACTGAAATGTCTTGATCGCTATTGTATGGATTGATATTGAATTCAGCACCAATATTCATGTCCTCCTTTAGGGTGAACTGATGTCGCTTTGATGGTTCCTAAGCATTTATCGACCCAAAAATGGAACACTTAAATAAATGAACACCCGCAAAGCTAATGAACACAGATGTTCTTTGTATCCAGTCCTCACTCGTGGTCGTAGCAAGCTTGCTAATCATTACACCAGCTCACCATTACCATGTAAGCACGCGATAATCACAGTTCACTCACGGCTTCATCGCATTGTATTTTCTTAAAATACACTTTGCCTGCTTGTTTGTAAATTGATGTCCATGCGATGGTGCGATGCGCGGCCAAAGCTGTATCAATTCCTCATTGTCTCAAAGTAAACTGCTGACTCCATGGTCAGGTATATAAGTCAGTATTGATTATTGAAGTCCTTATCAATCGCTCTTAAATTTGCTGAGGTGTCGAACAGAAGGAAAGAGCGGTTTGTGAAAGACGAACAGCTGTTGGGAAGGTGAAACAAAACAAACCGACTCAATTCCCGGGCTCTGAATGGAGATGTCGAGCTCTCTTAAGGCAAAGACAGATTGGTGATCAAATTCAAGTTCATACAGCGTCTCTGTTTTTTTGGATAGCAACAAAACCTGACTACAACCCGAGTGACTCCAATAAATGAGCTCATTTTTAGAGACAGCCCAATACATTTGTTATATATATATATATTTTTAAAAAGTCCCTAAAGGCATTTGCACACCGTGGCTATACAACATGGAGAGCAAATCAACCAACTGCTTAACACGACCTCGATCTCTTGCGAATCAAATCAAAAGCATCGACATGCATAATTGTCCCAATAATGGCTCATGCGACATTAGTTTGAATAATTCTGCAGTTCAGTCCCTGATAATGAATAGGGTTCTTTATGTATCCACACAGTGCCGCTAATGACCATTAAACACAACATGCATCAGGCATCCATGCATCACCAGGCCACCCTCTGTTTAGGAAACAGGGCCACAGGGGAGAAGTAGTAACACAATCCAGTTAATGGAGGGATTAATTCCTGGCTGTTGTGCTGTCTTAACTAAAATAATCCCTGTGTGTATCCGTCCCTCCTATCCAAATAAAACAGGCCATGATGGCTGACAGCCTGTTCTCTTTGAAAATTAAAAATAATTAAAAAGAAATAACGATGGTGGCAGAAATGCCAGTGCAGTGTAGGGTTTTAGCACTTTGATTTGAGATGGGATTCGCTGTATTAAAGGGATTAAAACAGAGTTCTAATCTAGTTAAGCAAACCTCCCTCAAACCAACTATAAAAATAGATGGAGAGGAAAATGACTGTCAAAGTCCCAGAGGGAGAATGGTGATGAACAGCACACAACCAGCTGCCGCAATATGCTTTTTTGGCTTCTGGTCTGTGGTGTCACAATCCTTCTGACACCAAACACTTTGCCATCTGCACACACGGACATCAGTGCTGTAAAGGGACCTCTTTATGGCCGTTGTTGTAACATCAAGATTAAATCAGGGAAAGTGGAGTTGAACCATCTTAGTATGACCTGATGACACTGTTGAGTTTCTCTCTTTCTTCCTTTTTTTCATCCATTCACCGAAATGATGATGATAAATGTCCTTCGGTCCACATTATGTAGTCAAGAGGAGGCTGTTTTCTTATGGACAAAAACATCACTAATGCAACCCACAAATATTTACCACTGGATGAATAATTCCAGTCTGAACCCACTGACACATTACTGCTGCAAATTAATTGCAGGCGGTTTTGGGGAGATATGAAATGAAACCTCAGGCTCTACCTTCTTTATTTATTTATACCTTTAGCTCTTTGGATGTTTTTCCATGAAAGGGTCAAACCTGCTCCTAATTCTAATTTTCTCAAAAAAGCCACTACAGTAGGTATGGAGAGTCTAGACAATTCAAAATTTCTTTAGAATGCTGGGGTGTGCTTTTAAAAGAGTCAGAGTAACACACACACACACACACACACACTGCACATTTTAAAGCCTTGTGCCAGAAATGATTTTTTTTATACTTCTTTAAGCTTCAACTCAGCTTCTTGAGTGTGCCTGGAGGTCAAGTGGGTATGGCATTTCAGTGTGGCTGCCCAGATTCAGACTCTTCTGCCCGACTCATTCCATATTTACAATTTCAAAAACCAGACTGTCGGGATGTAAACTGAGAAAAATGTGATCATACTGTAGTGATATTTCAATTTTTATCACATGTGCAATTTAGGAAATTAAAGCACAATAAAAATGGTAAGCATACCACAGAATTGTATTACTGTTTAAAAGTCTCATTTCATAATGCTGTGATGATGTGGAAATATTCACAAAACAACAGCTGCACTCTGCACCATTTATTTGTTGATCGTAAATATCATTAAAAAATCATAATCTTCGCAAATACTCATTAGTCTTCAATTTAAGCAGTTCTGTGATAGGACTAGATGAATCAATCCCTGGAGACCAACACTTATCCAAGGTGTAGGGTGGGGGATCCTTGTGCTTGCCATGCGGTCAGAGGAATATCTGGCTGTGTAAAAGAAGCTTCACTGGGGTCATCAGGTGGGCACCCTCCTTCCGTGGTGTTTCGATGATGATCCCACAACACCTCCAGAGAGCTCAGCAGCAGCACCTGCTGTCCCAGGTGTGCCTCCCTCTGCTTGGATATCCTCTTCTTACACTGCCATCAGTTCTGCTCTTTTGAAGCCCAGGTGATATCTCTCCTCTTAGTCCAGAGCCAGTGACTGGAGTGCTCCGCTGCGTTGGCGAGGGCTTTGATGGACTGCCACAAAACTTCACCTCTAATTGCTAAGTACTTCAACAGCCTAGTGGTTGATATGCCCCCAAACCCTCTGCAGCCAACCTTGACTGGGAAAACCCTGACATTCCAGCTGCGTTTTCTGTGTCAGCTGTGAGTCTGGCATACTTAAGGCACTTCCATTCATGGCCTTCGTCCATGGACTCCTCCCACGGGATCGTTAGTTCAATAATTAAAGCTCTGCGAGAGGAGGAGGACCACAGCACAAGGTCGGGTTGCAGATTAATTTCTGCAAGCTCCGGAGGGAAGCATAGCCGCTGATTTAGGTATACCACCAGCTTCCAATCCCATGCTCCCCCGAAAGGGCCAAGATGTTCCTTAACCATATTGCCTGCTTTTGGTTTTGTACTAGCATTCATAAATGCTATTACAGGAATAGACTTAGGTGGCGGAGGAGGAAGGGCGTTGGTGGATGTCCTTCTGGATTCAATGGCAGCTGCAAGGCACCTCAACACCTGGTTGTGCCACCAGATGTCAACAGCCTTGCGACAGGCTCGTCTTACAGCCTACCAGGATGTTTCAGGCTGATCGGAGAGGAAAGGAGCGGACACTTTGGATCTTCTCCATGCCATTGCTTCAGGTTAACTGGAGATGGTAGGACATCATACGTGGAACGAAAGAGGAATCTGATTCGGTGAGTTTTCATGCTCCACAGTTCCTTCCAAGTAAGCCTCCTCCATTGCCCCTGCTTTGCCTGAGCAACAGCTTTGGCACATCTCACTGCCTGTTCCTGTTGATGTACCTCTATGGTCAGTAAGATGAGGAAGGAGGCCAAACTGTAAGAACCAGAGCTTCAGCCTCCCTTCATGGCCAAGGTAAAGGCTAGTGGAGAGATGGTACACCCTGCCATAATGCCTACCTCCAGGAGCTGCCATGATGAGGTGTAACTGTCAGTTGTGAGACAGAGCTGTGAGTCTTGGAAATATGATTTGATGATGGCCATTAAGGGTTCCAGTATGCTAAAGTAGCTGAACGCAGCCCAGAGAAGCTCATGTGAGACAGAACCAAAGGCACTGGCGAGGTCCACAAACACCACTTGGAGGTCTCTCCCATCCTTTTTGGCTGATTGGATTTGATGCCAAATCATGGTTACATGCTCTAAGCAGCCAGAGAAGCCAGGAATCCCTGCTTTCTGCACAGCAGTGTTGATGCAGCAATTCCTCTGTAGGTAGATTTCTAGCTTGTGAGGTAGGATGCTGAAGAAGACCTTTCCTTCCACGTTCAGAAGGCTGATATTGCAAGATTTGACATTTTGAAAATTCTTATGTAAATTATTATGGCCTGGTTGGATAGAACTACTAAAAAATGGGTTAAATGGGATTTATCTATTTCAAAAAATATTTTTTAACTGTTGCATTTTGACATGATGCAAGCTGCAGTCTCCCGCATCAAAGTGCATGTGCTATACCCTCCTACTGCTTACTGTGCTACATAAAGGGCACACTATTTCCAGCATTTGCACCGAGTATTTGCGCTGGACATAAATCATGCTAAGAACAAACATCCAAATATAAGTGTAATACACAAGTTTTCTGGATGGGATATACAGTTAAAGGATTATTCTTTCGGAAATAAATCTTTAGGTCATTCATCTTACAAACTTTGTTGTGCATTGCTGTGTGACCCAGCTTATAAGGACTCCACACATTCTCATATTCCTCCTGTACAGTCAACTAGCTCAACTGTCAACTGGCTCTGTAATAAAGGAGACATCAGAAAAGTTTTGGAAGTTACTGAGTGTCTGAGCCTTAGTGCGCAGAATGAAAACGTTTACCTCGTTGTGCAACACAACTAAGAAGTCGTTTTAATGCGTCAAGTTGAAAAACACTTTTTTTCTTTATGTTCCTTTATGTGTTCTTTTCTGGAGGCACCAGCATTCATAATGTCAGAAGGTATGTTGAACAGATGCTGTCAAACCACCTCTGGCTGGCTGGTACATTTTCTGTGCACTCTAAATGCTGTCAGAGGCCACTGTTTTGCTCTGACAGAACCTCCTCAATTACCTTCTCACCTGGATGGCAGTGATGGACAGTTGGCTGGGAGAGGGCACGGCCCAGAGTGCTGTCTTCGGGTGTAATGGACATTGCACTGTGAAGAGTTTGGAAGGGGACCAGGGTTATAGTGTTGTGCTGACCTTTCTTGTGATGGACAGTGTGGGGCTGGAGGGGCTGTTATTTTGTCAGTTTCAGTTCCTTCATGGGGGAAGGTGGGTGGGAGGCAGGCAGCGTGAGTGAGGGGTAGGGGAGGTGTAAGTGGCGTCCCATTAGGGCTTTCCTGTGAGGCGGGCGGTGATATCTGGCATGGGGTCTTCTTGTCACACACGCAGGTGTGAGGAGACAAAATAAACAGCTTGACAACTCAATTTTTATTCAACACTCAAACACATTTCAGAATTATGAAATGCATTTTGAAATTCAGTTTCCCCCCACATTTTAATCACTTGAAAGCCCACTTCCTCTAGTTTTCACTGATTTGTTATGTTCTTCATTTAGGCTGTTTATCATTGATGGCTCTCAGCCAATAAGCTCATTTTTAGCATAATTGCACCTCTCTGTTATCTCAGATAGCAAACAGTAGTAAGCTAATATTAAAGGTGGGATCAGTAGTTATGGTAACTATGACTAAATGTTAGCCCGGGCTCAGTTTAGGCGATTCGGTGCAGCTTGACTATGAATTTATAGATTTCTTTAGCTAATGAAAAGTTAAATCATGGTTGTAGAAATCTAGTAGCTGCTCTGCAGTCTGGAAAGCCATCAGATGCTCCTCGGCATCTGTTATGTTTATGTGCTTGTAATGGAACTGTATGTGCAAAGCTTTAGCTTTAGAAGCTTTCCTATACTGCATGACGTCATCAAAAGAACCTTTGGCTATAGCCTGCATTCTGAAGCAGCGAGCAGCTGAGTTTCTCCCGAAAGTCTCTCATTATAAAAACAACTTGACATCTTGGGAAAACAAATTTTTTGCATTGTTGCCAAAAGGTTCTAAGAGATCAATACCGCTGTGGCTACTCTGTCCATTAAATATAAAGTTACTGCAGCAAAGAAAAAAAAAAACATGACATTAAATAGCGAGATGTAAATATGCTGAGAGCTGGGTTTAACGTTTAGTCGTTTAATCACTTTTCGAGTACTCTTCTTTTTTCAGTCAGTGTTTCTATGCAGTTCATTGCTGATAGAGTACATTTTATGTCTGGTATAGCATATCTCTTATACTTACTCTGATATACTCTCTTCTTGCATTTAGAAGATCCCTACATTATATTCTGTGTGGGAAAAAAGCTTACCTGAGAGCAGCCCGTACATTTCCTACTTCACGAGAGCAAACACGTGAGACGTTTTAAGCCGAGCTGCCCCATGGCCCATCGCTCAATAATCAGGACAAACTTTGCCTTTTCCCGTATAACAACTTTTAATCTATCTGGAACTTTATTGAAAATAATGTTAACAGCTTAGAGAGGGGATTATTAGACCCCACTGGAGATCTGCACTCTACTGTTTTCTTCTTTTACTGTGCATTTCACCAGATGGTACCTTAATGAGCCGGAGCTGTCACTGTTTAAATTACGGAGAGCAAGGGAGAGAGTGGCAAACAGTGAAACGCCCTTTATAAATTTGAACAAGGTCATAGTAAAGTGGTCAGCAGTCACTCAAAATGGCTGAAGAAACAGTGCGATTAATGTCTTTTGGAAATTAAATGAGGAAAGATAGTGACCTCTTCTGTGGCAGAGCGTTGACCAGTCAAATGGAAAGCTATCACACACGAATGATGTGGAAGGCTTTTTTTTTCTTTCTATCACTAACTATTATCATCCCTTCAACAATTAAATAATATTAACTTTAGCTTTAAAAGAGAGTGGACATAAGAGGAGCCCTTCGGCTGGAGTCCATATTTACCCATCAGAGGGGGATGTGCTTTCATAGAAGATGAGAAGTGTTTGACTGATAAAACTTTAAACACTTCTCTGCCTGGTCAGCAGCTTTTTATGGGTTATTCAGCTCAAACAGTAAAACACAGATAACTGCTGATATAAATCAAACTTTGGTATAAAACCATTTGTTTTAATGTTGCATCAAATTATGGTCTTTTATACCCAGGCTAGGATTCATATGCTGAAAGCTATTAGTGCCACATGGGGGCTGGAGTGGATAGATGCCCCTTGAAAAATAATTCAACAGTACAGTGAAAAATAGGTACATAAGCACAGTGTAACAGTACTAACATGGCCGGTATGCTTTGTTAAGTGGCCTCAAAAACCTCCTTTTAATGCTGCTGAAATGTTCCCTCCCCTTTAGTACAATTTTAAAAACCCTATTATTTCTCATGTGGTCCGAGGGGAGCCTATACATTTGTTACGGCCCCCAAATTAAAGGCTCGAAGGAACCCAGCGTATGAAATGCCACAATGCAACTGCCACTCAACAAGCTTTTAATAATGAAAATGTGGTTACTCCAAAAAAAAAAAAAAAAAGTTAAACAGAAATGAAAGAGATGGGAGCGCCGGCTAAAACAAACACAAAAAGGAAGGAGACCATGAACCAATCAGGCAACGGGCCGTCGGATTCAGGCTTCTCCGCTAAACTAGTTCTGACAAACTAAATTAATGAAAACCAAAACCGAAAACAGTCATGCCGGCAACTCCCTCTCAGACTACACACAATAAACAAAGCTATATGAGCAACAGAAAGATGATGCCCAGGCTCCGCCTTCTCTGTGCTTATATTGTGCTGAAATCCATCAGCAACCAATCAGCACTGAGGACAAACCGGAGCAGTGAGAGAGGTTAATGAGGGCGATGACAGTAAAGCAATAAGATGATGTCTGGTCACGCCTAACAACGTCTTACACTAAGCGTACATTTACTGGTTCTTACATTGTTCTTTTCTACTCTATTCGAGCACTGTTATACAAGACGTGTCATTCACGCAAGCACTTTTTGCTACATCTAAGTGCTTTCTGTCGAGCATTAATGAACAAACTCTGACGAACGCATCGGGAGCAACTCAGGGTTCAGTATCTTGCCCAGGGATTCTTTGGCACCCAGACTGAGAGCAGCCAGAGACTGAACCACCAACCTTCTGATTAGAAGATGACCTGCAGCCACTCAGTGTGCCTCAGGAGGTAGAGCGGGTCCCTCTGAGTTTATGGTTCTGTGTGGGCTCAGGATTCAGTATTTTCAGCTTGCATTTATCTTGAAACTTGTCTTACAGAAAATAATGTTTCAAATGTCTTTGAGTGAAATGTTTATCATTGTTTTTGTAACCCAAATAAGTTCCTGCAATTTATTGTATGCATCTCCTTACATAAGTCACTATTTATTGAAATGACCTTTTCCTCTTTAAAAACCTAGAAGTTGTCTGCATACAGTATTTTTAGTTCATTATATTGTAACCAACACAGGTTTTTAAGCGCATACACATTGCCTGAGAGGATAGATTTTTCCCTTCATTGTGATTTATGCGACGTTGTAATGTCTACTTTTTATTTTCCAAGTCTTGTGAAGTCAAGATTTACAAGTCCCCAAGTGGTTTTTCTTTGCATTGTGTTCTTGGCAATGGAGAATCTTCACCAGCTGATAGAACTGACAGTTCTACTGGCCTGAGCGAGGTCTGTTATCCCACAGGAGCTACAGAGGAAACATGGTGCTGGAGCTGGTCCAGTGAGCATCATGGGGAACGTGAGATGTTTGGACAATAATATGAATGAGCTTGATCAGCTGATTAAAACTGAAGGGAACACAGCAAGTGTAGCATTGCCATGAGGCGTTGCCACGTTCACACTTGCCGGACCACAGTGTGACTATACGTGGCTTAAGGACTTTTTGGGTTAATGTCATACGACTGGGCTTCTGCAGTACTGTGCATGCACACTTCTCCTATCTTGTGCTATCACATTAAAACTCATCATTCAATTTACAAAAAAAAAAAAAAAAAAAACCCACAGAAACATATAGAATAGAATAAAGTACACTCCATTCCATATTAAAAAAGGAGGACCTACCTTAGGAGAACTTATCTCCCAGCCACCAGTGGCAATTTGATGTTTTCTTTTTTTAATTAAACAACAATAAATTTGTGAACAAGAACATAAATAACTGTACATAAAGTTTGCAAACATCATTGTAAAAGAAAAAAAAAGGCATAAAATCATTTACACGATTGCTATTAATAATATGCAGTGTACACAATAACTTACTTAAAAAAATGATTAGACTTCACCAAATACAGTCCAGCAAAATGAATCGGTTACAAAATGCTAGTTTAATACAGCAGAAGACACACACTCACCAGCCAGTTTATTAGTTACACTTTGCTAGTACTGGGTTGCCCCCCTTTTCGCCTTCAGACCTACCTTAATTCTTTGTGGCACAGATTCAACAAGGCGCTGGAAACATTTCTCAGAGAGTTTGCTCCATATTGACATGATAGTTACGCACAGTTGGTGCAGAAAGGTGCTCTAGTGGATTGAGATCTGGTGACTGCGGAGGCCATTTGAGGACAGTGAACTCATTGTCAGGTTCCTGAAACCAGTTTGAGATGATTTGAGCTTTGTGACATGACATGTTATCTTGCTGGAAGCAGCCATCAGAGGATGGGTACACTGCACTCATAAAGAAGCACACATAGTCAGTAACAATACACAGGCTGTGGCATTTAAACAATGTGGTGTCTAAAACTAAGGGGCCCAAAATGTGCCAAGAAAATATCCCCCACACCATTAAACCACCACCAGCAGCCTAAACCATTGATACAAGGCAGAATAAAGCCATGCTTTCTTGTTGTTGACGCCAAATTCTGAGCCTACCATCTCAATGTTGCAGCAGAAACGGAGACTAATCAGACCCATCTTAGTGAGCCCATGCCTCAGTTTCCAATAACTGATTGGCTAAACAGAAGACAGCTGAACATCTCAAACCTTGAAGCAGAGGTGCTCTTCTGCATACCTCATTTGTAACAAGTGCTTATTTGAGTTATTGTTGCCTTTTTATCAGCTCAAACCAGTCTAGCCATTCTCCTGTAACCTCTGGCATCTGCCCAGAGAACTGCCGCTCACTGCATATTTTCTCTTTTGCAGACCGTTCTGTGTAAACCCGAGAGAAAATCCCAGTATGGTTTCTGAAGCACTCAGAGCAGCCCGTCTGGCACCAGCAACCACGCAACATTTAAAGTTGCATTCTGATGCTCGGTTTGAAGTTCAGCAGGTTGTCTTGACCATGCGTACATGTGTAAATGCATTGAGTTGCTGCCGTGTGATTGGCTGATTAGATACTTGAATTAGCACAAATGAAATTCCTAATGATTGGAATGATCAATGTAGATTCATGTTTTCATAAATATACTCACAGTTACATGTTCTATGAAAGAGGAATGGTAACCAATTTCTCATTTTTATGTAAAACTGTAATATAATTTACTATGTCTCTTGACCTCGCCAACAAGCTTATCCCACTTGTTTTCTTCACTTTTGTAGTTAAGCTTTGTGCTGAGAATAATAATTTAAATGTCATCATTAACAGTTTACGAAAGCTCGGCACTTAATGACCCACACTGAGGCCAGGTTGGATGATGCATGTTAACCCACTGCAATTGACTGCCAACATGGTGCACTTGTGCACTGTGTTCTGAAAGAAGTATAAGACGGTCTGTCCTGACCTAACACTCCATTAACCTTACTGCTTATTAGAGCAGCAGGCAGGCCTTTTCTGCCTTTTTTTCTACAGAGAAATGCAGATGTAGTAATATCCTAAGGCTTTATATATCATCACATTAAAAACAATCCTGTTGTGACGGATTCCATTGTTTTTCCATTAAAATTAACCTTGCCAAGCCTAGAATCTAATGTGGAGCCAGTTTTCACAGCATGCTACTGTCACGTTAGCCAGTGCCTAATTCTATCTAATTGAGTAATGACAACAACTCTGCAGAGTGACACCTCCACTGCAAGGTCAGTCCAAAGCGTTGCCAGTTTCACACAGAGAAACTGAGTCAAACCCACTTGTACCACAGAGCACATAGCAGGAGACATCCCTGAATCCAATAAATCTAACCGCAGGTATCAAACACACACACACACACACACGTGCAGGAATGCACACACAGTCAGATACCGAGCGAGTGCTGGTACAAGCCAGATTCCACAAGGGGGTTTTCACGACTCCATGGTTGGCGTTGTATCATCACAGCAAGATAGATCTGAATTGATTCACTGACTTTTTTTGTGTGGTTTTTGCATCAGCTTTTCTTTCTTCCATCATTGTCTTGGTACACTGAATTTATCGTGGACTTAAAAGACATTGAAAAAAATTGGGCACAACCATGAAATGGAACATCTTCGTTCCTTTGGTGGTCTTATTGATCCAACCATCCAGGGAGTCAGATTAATCAAAATTGGTGTAGTTTTATAACTAAGACTTTCCAAACCCACAGAAATGTTCATGAGCATTCTTTTGTAAGATTAACTGAGTACATGCATATTTTTATGAATCTTATATTAAACTGGTGCTGATCAGACCTTAGGCATCATTAAACTCGTAGTGTTCAGGTCAAGGCACATTTACAGTAAAGATAAGGTAATAAAGATAAAGCAAAAAGCTGTTATTGTGAACCTCGAGTGAATGTATCAGTAATTGCACCTAATATGTGTGCTTGTGTCATGAAGAACTCTCCAACCTGGTAACCTAAAAAAAAGGAGCTTTCTAATGTGCTTAATATTGTAAAAAAGGCATCCTTGTAAGTATTTTTGGTGCCTAAATTTATCCTGCTGTGACTGAAAACAGAAGAAAGACCAAGTAATTCCTGAAATGGGCCTGTGAAAATGGAAAAACTGGTTTGTGCCTCCATCACCTGGGTCATTTCAGACATTAGAAGCAATATGATGTTTTAGTTGAAGGAAATGTTGGATAAACTGTAGCTTATTTCCATCCCTGGAAAGACTTAAGAGTAAGAGAGGACTTAAATGAACCATACATCCAAAGGCTTAATCCTCCATATGTCAGCATTGGCCCTCCTGGTGTATCTTTGCAGAGAAATAATGAAACACATATGCTGTCCAGATTGTAAAGCCCTCTGAGGTAAATTAGTGAGGTTAGATATAAATTACATTTCATCGACTGACACATTAAGATGAGTGAATTTCTGGTGTACTTCAAGACTAAACACACAAGGACAAGAGGACAGTAGCACCATGCCACTGTTTGTCCACTGATATTCTCTGGGGTAAGGATTCAGAAGGCTAATTTCCTTTAAACCTTGTTCATGACTTTATAATTCCATTCTTGTTGCACTTAATAGCAACAAGAGCTTAGGGAAGGGCACCAAGGTGCTCCTCTATCCATTAAAATATTCCACCGCCCATTAAATGCATCTGTACCTTTTTGTAAGTAGCTCCATCCATCACTATTATGACTGGTGAATTTTCATTCACATGGTCCTGGAGAGACCATCAACACTCAGTTTAGGCTGAACACAGAAATATGGTCTACTTAAAGCCATGTTTGAGAAATTAAAAAAAAAGAAAGAAAGAAAGAAAAAAGAAAAGGAGCAGAAACAAATAGGGGCTTGTACTAAGCACAAGACCAACTCCCAACTTAATGTCTCAGTCATAATCCAGCAAATAGTGTTCTGGTGAAGCTGCATGGAATAATTCTTCATGCATATACTTGAATTGAATCATTGATTAACTTCAATGTTGAAGTATTAATGATGTAATAAATCATTAAAATGCATTCCCCAGAGACTGAAGGACTAGTGCCAAATATATGATCACAATTCAGTATTCTTTTTTTTTCCCTTGATATTGTTAATAATCACAATATAAATTTAACAATGGGGCAACATTATAGATGGAGATTTAATGAATAGATAGGAGACTGCAAGGTAGTGGCAGAGTGCAATGTAGATAGGCAGCATTGGATGGTGGTATGTAGTATGGATTTGGACATCAAGAAGAGAAAGCAAGTGAAGGCAGGGGCAAGGATTAAGTGGTGGAAGCTGAAGAAAGAAGAATGCTGTGCAGAGTTCAGGAAGGAGTTGAGAGAGAGTCTTGGTGGCAGGGACAAGTTACCAGATGACCAGGAAAAGTACATTTTTAGTGCTGAGGAAAACTGCCAAGAAGGTGTCTGGTGTATTCTCTGGACAGAGGAAAGAGTGCAAAGAGACTTGGTGGTGGGAGGCTAGGTGTATAGCAAAGAAAGAGGTGGCAAAGACAAAGGAAAAGGCTTATAGTGAGTTGTCTGTGAGGCTGGATACTAAGGAAGGATGGCTAGGCAGAGAGATTGAGCTGGAAAGGATGTGCAGCAGGTTAGGGTGATTAAGGACAGAAATAGAAATGTCCTAAGAAGTGATGAGAGTGAGTTGAGAAGATGGAAGGTGTACTTTGAGGAGCTCATGAAAATAGGAAATGAGAACGCAAGAGAGAAAGAGAGAGCGAGAGGAGAGAATGGATGGATAGATGGAGGAATCAGGAAGTGCAGAGGATTAGTAAGGAGGAAGTCAGGGCAGCTATGAAGAGGATGAAGAGTGGAAAGACAGCTGGTCCAGATGACATACCTGTGGATGTCACCTGTGATGTTTTCTTTGAGAGTATTGATGGAGAATTATGGAGAAGGTCAGGAGGAGTTGCACTACGTCTTTGTGGATCTACAAAAAAAACACTTGATACTGTCGGGTGTCAAGACAGGAACTGTAGTACTGTTTGAGGACGTCAGGAGTACATGTACTGTACAAGGACAGTACAGTACATGTCCGACATGTCTGATGGTGAGGTGTGCGGTAGGAGTGACAGATGGGTTCAAGGTGGGGATGGGATTACATCAGGGATTGCCTCTGAGCCCCTTATGGTTTGTGATGGTGATGGACAAGTTGACATATGAGGTCAGGCAAGCGTCTCTCTCTGACTATGATGTTTGCAGATGATGCTGTGATCTGTCATGGAAAAGAGTCCAGAGAGCTGGAAGTATGCTCTGAAGAGAAGAGGAATGACAGTCAGTGGAAGCAAAACAGAATGCATGTCTGTAAATGAGAGGGAGACAGATGGAAAGATGAACATGCAAGGAGTAGAGATAACGAAGGTAGATGAGTTTAAATATCTGGGGTCAACCATCCAATGCAACAGACAGTGCATGAGAGAGGTGAAGAAGAGCACGCAGACAGGGTGGAGTGGGTGGAGACAAGTGTCAGCTGTGATTTGTGACAGAGGGACAGCAGTAAGAGTGAAAGGGAAGGCTTACAAGATGGCAGTTATGTGCTGCTTTTGGAGACGGTTACACTAACCAAAAAAACAGGAGCCTGGAGGTGGCAGAGCTGAAAATGCTGATTTTCATTTGGCATGAGCAGGATGGACAGGATTAGAAATGAGTATACCAGAGGGACAGCTCAGGCAAAGTGATTTGGAGACAAAGTCAGAGAGGCAAGGCTGAGATAGTTTGGATATGTTCAAGATGGAGCTGCCGGCCAGGAGGAGAAGAGGAATACCTCAGAGGAGGTTCATGGGTGGAGTGAAAGAGGACAGAAGAGGATGCTGGGGATATGGTGAAATGAAGGCAGATGATCTGCTGTGGTGACCCCTAAAAGGAGCAGCCAAACGAAAAATAAGAAGAATGAGGGGAAAGACATATTCAATATGTCAGCTAGATTCACAAGAATCATTCTATTTTTGTTGTTGTTTTTAAATTTGTTACCAATGTAAAATTTAAAAGCTCTATCATTCCACCTTTGAAATGGAAAATCTATTTTTAAAATTACAATATTGCAGCATGTTTTGATCACGACAAACAAATTTATTTTGCACGTAACTTTAGCAGGAGACAGCTTGTTGACAGCCAGTACGGGTTAAAGTCTATCCTCCTGTGCTCATTACGGACTGCAGATTTAAATTTACCAGCATGGGAGCTGGTTAAGTGCTTTTACACTTAACTAGTCCCCCTGCCATCAGCAGCAGTTTCTAGCATCCTCACCGCAGCCACCAGATTCAGGTGGGGTGTGTGTAACAAGCATCATTATTTTGCCAACATGAAAACAGGCTTTTTTTTTTCTTTTTTTTTTCACAGCACAGGAAAAGCAAGTATCCCAGTTAAGGAAACTCAGAGAGTGCAATCCTCCACCAAGGTAGCTCACTCTCTGGGCAGTATCTACTTTTAAGGGAATAGTGTTGTATTCTGTGTATATTCATTTTGTTTTCTTTGTTCATTTTAAACATACTTTAAGAACTTTGTAGTGCAGTAAAAACAATTGCAGGGTTTTGTTATTTACCCTGATGAAATCCATTCTAATATACTCAACATAATTTTGAGTATAATTATTATTTTTATTTTTATTTTGTATTTATGTGGATTCATTCTCTTTCACTTGATAATACTTTACCTAAAGAAGTGGATCAATTTGACAGAAAGGCACATGTAAAATTGAGGTCGGAGGTCAAATGCGACATGATATTTAGATGCAAACTAATGTGATATTTAGAATCCCCATATTTCATTCCCTATATGGTTATATGTTGCCAATACAAACAATGACAGTAAGAAACATAGTTTTAAATAGCTTTATATAGCATTATTATCACTGTGACCTTCAGATCAGTCTACTGGCTTTGAAAGAGAGCTCAGAGGTCAAATGTAACATGATATTTTAGATCTTTACATGATGCGTTCTATATATTGACAATACACACCACATTTGTAAGAATCATAGTTTCTAAGTTACAAGGCTTTTTGTCAATTTCCAACCACTAAATCATTAAGTTGACCTTGAAGACCTTGGTGGATGTAAGCCAAATTTTAATGGATTGTTAGAATCACCCCACTCTACACCCCTACAAAGTTTTATCAGAATTCATTCAAAACTTTTCAAGCTATCGGATTTTTCCAGACAGAATGACATGAACACACGCAAATGCTGCCAAAAGCATAACCTCCTTTGTGGAGGTAAGTATATTGTGCACAGTTCATATGCAGAGGGATCAGTTAGGCTCAAGCCTATAGCAACATGCCAATGAAACAACATGCACAATACTATGACTCTGAAACCACAGCAGATAAATGGAGTTCAGCCCACAATGGCTTTATGATTTGATCTGCTTTTCCTACTACGACATGGTGATTTTAGGTAGGTACTTTAGCTTTGGCCATTTAATGTAGATTAGGTTGACTTGTCTCACCAGCATGGTAGTGTATCATCTTCTGCGACTGATAATTGATTTGTCAAATTTAGTCATGCACTGAAAATGTCTTGATAATGTCTCAGATAAGCAATTTAAAAAAAAAAAAAGCCAGCAGTTATTTCAGTCTGACAAAGGTCTGACCTGCTATCAGGGATATGAATACTACAAATTAGATTAGATTTTCTAATGAAAAATAGTTACAACATACAGTATACTGTAAGAGAAAAGGTTGAGCTCTTTTGTTTTGCTTTTAATTGTAAAGGTAAACTTTTTTTTTTTTTGGGGTAATTATGGTACTGTTACTGCAAAATATGGTGCATTCCAAACATGCACTTAGCAGTCAGAGACTGCTGCTAAGCGTAGCAAATTTATTGGCAGCAGCAAATTTAATGGCATGCACAGAAAAGAGAAGAAAAGAAAAGAGTATCTAATCTATTAACTATGATAGATAACAACTTTCCCCCCCAAACAGGTTACCACTGTTTATGCTACGCTTTCCATTTGATCTCTGACTGTGGTTATAAAAGCCTGCTGCAGAGAGCTAAGTAAATTCTTTTTTCTGCATATGGTCCCCCCCCCCCCCTCCTCCCCCATTATTACTATTGTTCCTGGCGCCAGATGTGAAATAATACCTCTTCATCTCAATAACAGGCACTTGGTAGAAATGAGGCTTTTAAGTTTAAAAATGACTTAATGGAAGAAAAGAATACTAAAATTAAAAAAAAAAATTACATCTAAACTGAAGCATTTTCTTCATCAAGCCAGCCCCAGGTGCATCACTTTACATGGCTATGCATATAAATTGCAGTTTCCCCCCACATCCATATTAACTTCACAGCTGTAGCTGTGTCAGCTTAGGCTCCACCGATGTGTCCATTTCAAACATCATTTCATTGCTATTCAGAGTCCCTTTACTGCATTCTCTCTGTGTTTACTTTGAGTCCCCCAAGCTGTGAAGTAAACTCTGCAAAATATTATGGACAATAACAAGCTCAGAAATGTCCTGTGATCAGACAACAGCCTCTTCATGTGATAAAAGGCTCTGGATGGCAGAGGAGGTTTCACACATGTTGCCCAGTATTTCTGACAGAAGGAATAGAAGGCAGCTGGATGAGCACACCAGCACTAACAACTTAAAATGGAATCTTTCATCTCACCAGCAGTCTCTGAGATATAATCATTCAAGACTCAAAAGAAGGGGACGTTTTGGAGTAGCAGAACAAAGGCCAAAGGTGTTTAAAATCCAATGGTCCCTTTACAGTTCCCTCTATGATTAACAATCTTAAAGAACACGCAGTACATTGTCACACTTTTAACAAATCCTGGATCTCATCCTGCCTCCAGCATTGACCGTAGCAAGCAAGTAAGTTGAGGTCATACATTTGCTAAAATGCAGGCTCAACATAAACACAAGCAGCAGATGCCAATATACACAATGCGACATTAGAAGGTCAGCAAAGTTTTCGCTGCTGAAAAGGTCAATGCTGGAATCTTAAATAAGTTACCACAGAAATACTTCACAATTACTTTTTGCAGAATGTTAAAAAGAAAAAAGTGCAAAGTAGCTCTTTGTGACTTTGAAAATGGAAAGGAATGTGTAGATCCAGAAGTCACCAGAGGTGATGAAATTGGTGATCTCTGGTAATGACAAGATGAAAAGAGACTATTATCCAAGCGCTGCTGCAAACTGCACTATATGACTTTATTCCACTTACTGTAGACAAAAGTCCAGTTCGCAGTATAGAATGTGATTTCTCGTGACAGCAGAACAGCGAAACTTTGCTTTAAGTCCTCCTTTCTATACTTGAGCAGACTGTTGATTATAGTCAGCTTTTTTTAGGCGTTTCAGAGAAAGAAGGCAATAAAATAAGGGCCCGAGACGCCATATGTCTCTTTACACACACACGCGTATGTGAAAAATATTACACGCACACAAACATAAGCGGGTGCACGCACACACACACACACACACACGCATTCTTTCTAATTTAGTTTAAATAAAATACTACCATCCCCTGTGCAATTCAATACTGGGCTGCCTCCGAGAACAAGCTAAATGTTGGCAGTGGGGCCTCTTTGATTTCCAATTTGGAGTCAATTTGGAAAACACTGAAATTGCCATTGTTGCACAACTTGCTTGATTACATTTTTCATTTGTGTGTTGCATTTTCTACTCAACAGGGAACAATACTTGATGTCTACATTTGCATGGTTTACATTTTGCAGAATGCTTCGCCCTTTAAGCGACCACGGTGGGCATCAGCTTTGTTTGTGCTGAATGGTTTTCCGCATGAAATGAGCCAATGTTTTCCCCGAGTTATCAGAATCACAGAAATACGTTCATATCTGATCAAATATCTGATCAAATGTGTCAAGTGAAGTCACCATGTACTTTCCTATTATTAAAAAGTAATTATTTTAACAGGTTGCAGCAATTATAGCAGAGGAAGAAAACTGTTCCCTGATAGTTATTAGGTCGCATCAAATTGCAACAAAAAAACACAGATTAAAAACTCTACTACAGATCTGCTGTGCAAATAATGATCACAATTAAAGCACAAACACGGATTCTGCAATCCCATTAAGTTGGAAAATCAGCCACATGAAGATAAATTGAAAAATCTGTTCTGTGTAATTCTCAAGGATAAAGCAACAGTGCGCTAAAAGGTTATAGAAGAGCCTTTGAAATACAGATTCTTTAATCTATCTACTAGCATTGTGCTCTTTTTCCTGTTGTACTGCAGCACACCCCCATCCTTCCTTCATTCCTCTAGCCTGGGGAACCTGGATGTCTCCAGAGACCTCCACTTCAGTACAAAAACGGCATTAATGAACTCTTTAGCTTGCACAATTGCTTTCAGGAAAAGAAGAGAACAAAAAAAAATACTTCTATTACTTTGTTTTTTCTCTTGATTTTCTCAAACGATCAGAGATATTCCTGAACCGCTAATTTCTGGCAGTGATGGGAACAGTTTGACTGTTTTATCCCCACAGAGTTGGGGAAATAGTGAGAGGGAGGCATAGAGAGCAAGATCATTCTGCTTTGACTGTCAGATAGGGAGAATGGCAGGACTTGAATGAGCCTGGGGGCCCACACTCTGCATTCTCTTTATAGCTCTGCCATCCCATGCAAAAAGGAATTTTGAATGTAGCTCCTACATATTTAATACACAACTTGTTTCACAGATGTTTCTCCAGACATTTTCTGCCTCATAAAACAGGTTATATTATTTTTTAATAAGCCAACATCTCCTGTTGTTATGAGGATAGTTTATGAAGCCCATCAGGGTTGCTTTGATGTGAATGTTGACAGACATATGCATAAGCTGAAATGACAGGGCAAAAGGATGCAAACAATGCTTACAAGCAACTTTGTGAGCGGTAATGGCTGATGCAGATCTTAAAGAAATTTAAAATAAACCAATCACGCAACACAGGGGACATCACAAGAGCCGAATAATTCTGAATACCTCGGGAAATATGACAGTGCTTGTTTTACTGTCCACTACTACTGGGGAAGGTATTGTAGAGAACATCCCAAAGTGACTGGAGAACAAGAACAGCATGAGGAATGGTGGTGGTGGTAAATGCAACTTGAAGATGGACGTTGCAACCTTTAGGTCGCCTACTGGTTTGTGGAGGTAGGCTCATTTTTTTTTTTTTTTTTTAATATTACACACTCATATGCGTACTCTTTCCCTCCCTAAAGAAAATCAGAGCAGTAGTTACATACAATAAATGTTGTTCCTTTTTTCCCCCTGCAATATCCCGGCTACTTAAAATGCACCAAAGCCAAGCATGAGATCACTTGCTGATTGCTCAGCAGAACTGTCCTCATTAGAAATTTTGGCCCTGCAGTGGCAAAGGAGGGACTGAACTCTCTTTTCTTTTGAAAAATTAATTAATAGTTGTTTCATTGTCACCAAAGGGCCAAAAGGAGGATATTTAGGGGGATGGACACACACACAGGCCGAACACATTCTGGGCTGTTAAGATGGAGATGTACATAGAAGACGAATGTTACTTTGGCCTGCAAAGCTACGCCAGTGTGAAAGTGACCTGAAAATTCTAATCACCAGGAAGAGGTGACTTTAATTGCCCTATTGCATAAAATAAGTTTATACAATCTATGATCTAAGTAAACACTTTGATGAAGAGTTTATGGTCTCAGACACTATTTTTATTGAATAAAACATCAAAGTAATTTAACCAAGAAAGGATGGCGGCAGGCTGCAGCACGCTTTAGGGCAGGCGTACCTTGTAGTTGACAAGTCAGTTAGAAGGTGTAGGAAGTTCCAGCTCATGATCACATACCGAGTCCATACACTGCGTTTGGCGTCATTATATAAACCAGTTGCTGTCATGGTTCCTGGATCTTTGATGCAGTGTTTTGAGTTTGTGGATGTTCTAGCTTGCTTATTGTTTACATTTTCTTCTTTGTGTGCTTTCTTAGTGTATTTAGTCATTTGTTTATATTAGAATTTAGGTTTTTTCAGTGGTTCTTGTACCATGCTCTTGTGTAAATCCCCCTATGTTGAGTTAATTCATGTGTCTGCGTTTCCCCGTTTCCCCGTTTACTTATTACTTTTATTTTATGTAGTCATTTGTCTCTTGTGTTTCACATTTAGTTTTACTTCCCCTGTCTCATTATCATTTGACCTGGTTCTTGTTACCCAGGTGTTTCCACTCCCCTAATTAGGCCTCAGCGTATTCCCATGTGTGTATATATACACCCCTTGCCTTACAGTTAAACCTTTTTGTGTTGTAGTGCTTCCCAGACTGTATCATCGTGTGTTTCTGTGAGCTGCCTGGCTTTTGTTATCTTGTATTTTGGAATTGTTTTTGTAATAAACTCAGCCAACTAAATGGCTCATCTTCTGTTCATCAAGTCTGCCTCGGTAGTCTTGTGGCATCACCATAGATTTGTACTGCCTTGTATATCATTGTATATCATGTGAAAACTAGAGTGGGAGTGTGTGTGTGTGTGTGTAGCACATGTTGGGTGAGCCTCTTACCAAGGTTATCTAAAAATGCTTCACACTGCAATAAGCAAAAGTGTGTTTTTCTGGTAACTCATTGAGGTTGCGTTTTGTTTTCTAGGAATAAGCTTCCTGAACGTCATCTGATTGCATGACTCATCAAATGTATTATCCAGCATAAATTCACCAACATTTGGTTTCATTAGACACGACACGCAAAAAATGCAGAAAGAAATCCTTCTAAAATCTATTTAGAAAAATTTGACGTCAAGAAAAGAGGAAATGCAAACAGGTAAACAGAAGGAAAAAAGTAACCACCTCCTCAAAGCTGCATTCACACATTAGTTTCTGGGTCTGATTCACTATTCGATGTATTTAACTCTTGCAGTAAATCCCATTATACTGGCTGAAAGACTGGCTGCTTTCAGTGAATAGACCTACAATGTACTTTTCTGGTTTTGCACAGTGGCCAGTTTTCACTAGGTGGCTATTCCTTTCACCGTGCTTGGAGAAGCTTTTGAAAGTGTCAGACGTTTATTATGAGCCTTTTAGCAGAGTGGATTCATGCTGAGTTGTGAAGGTGCTGGATGAGAGCATAACAGGTCTGTCTTTACAGCGGTATCTAGGGCTCAGGAATAGGTTAGGTTGCTCCAAGATGGTAAACTGCCTCACTTTATTTTCCTGTGTTTGTAGTGAAAGAGTCTTAATATACAGAGATTGCACAGACAGCACTACAGTTGTCTTATTTAATTTCTGCATCCTTAAGAGAAGCTTAATGGCCTGAGAATACAAAACACAACTGCAGAAAGCGGGGGGCTTCATTTGGAAAGCATTCCATGTTAACATGGTGAACTCTGCACACAAGTGATTAATTTGTAATCATTAAAAAATAATTCCACCGGTATGCCACCTTTTTTAATTCTTAACTTATTTTGCATAGCTCATCTTACACCGGAGTCCAAGCTTAAAAATCCATCTAAACCCCCCTCTCCTCGTTTTCATTAATTAAATTAGCCGGTAAATCTGGAGAAATGAAGACTCTTAACTTTAAGAGCTGATCCAGTCAATCTATTCAAGGAAAAAGCAGTAAATCCTACTACAGCATATAATAATGAGGGAATCTGACCAGGGAAGATGGGAATTTGTCATCAGTAAGGATGGAAAGTGAGGATAAATGGATGAATTGGAGCGAAGTCTTTAAACAGGGATGGTTCAGTTGTAATATACTGTCCTTGAGTATGGAAACAGATTTTCAGCATTTCAAATGTAGTTGTATTTGTACTTGTAAATAAAGTACAGCCTCAGTCAATTCTACGGTTTTACATATTGGGACACGATAAACCAGCAGGTCTTAAAATGAGTTAAAAACGTCCTCAGATGAACAAAAACACGTTTTACGGCGTCATTTATTTATTAATGTATTACTTTTTCACACAGGGTAGGTTTGGATAGCTTTTTTAAATTTGATTGATGATCTGAAACATTTAAGAGAGCAAATATGCAAAAAAATTGAGTCATCAGGAAGGGCGAAACACTTTTTCACGGCCCGTATTTTCTTTTACCACAACTGTATACGGCAAATGCAGATGTGGAATGAAAATACGAGAGTGAACCATCTCACTTTCGGCAGCGCCGACAAAACCAGAAAACAGCACAGAACATATTTTCAAAATTATTAATTGTGACACAGAAAAAATGTATTTACTAACAACTATCATGCCTTTCTATCTAGTAAACATGGAGATATGTCTCAAAACAGTGTGGTAATTCATCGTGTCCCAGATGCACTGCACAAAAAACTCCCTGCCAAGAAAGTGTCTGCTCGTTGTGTTTTAATGGTCGCGGTACACAAGGAGATGAGACTTGAGTGGCTCTCGTATCGTGACATGGTCTCTCTTTCGAAGCTAACAGAAGAGAAGAATCACATTTGCCATGTAGAAGCGGTGCTTCTGTAAGCACAGACACATCCTCATCATTATCTGCATAATACTCTGACAGCATTGGTGTGGATTTTGCTAAATCCAGATTGGAGTTGCTCCACTGTCCTTCACTTACTGCTGAATTAAGTCAGGGTGCTCCTCTGACAAACTGTCATGCTAATAAACCTGTCACTTAGAAGTATTTCACTGTAATTAGCTTTACTTTTTTTTTCAAAAGACACAGCGTGGTAGCTTTAAGTGTTTCATCTCTGGCATTGAGCCACAACATGAGAATAAGCGGAGCTGTGCTAGCTGTCGTGGGGGTTTGGACTTTCTGATGAATTATCTACAGCTGCAGAGCCTTCTGGCAAGTAAGCCTTTACAAGGTGCCCTGCTACAGTACTTACCATGACTGAAACATATAGTTCAGAGTTCTCTGAGAGGGTCTTATTTTGGTCATTCACTCTGCAAAAAGACATAAATTACGACATGAAGACATTCTTTAAGACATAACTGAACAGAGAGTAGAACAGAAATGCCGACATGTTATCGATTTAGGCTGGGTCCACATTATGCCTCTTAACCTCCTGTTAGTGGTGTGTGATACTGCAAAATTTAATACGGGGTCAGTATCACCGACACAATTTTATGTAGGGGACAGCAACATTTCATGATTTATAAAGTGAATCGATCATCAATGTGCTTCATCTGAATACAGACAAATTACTGAAGACAATATTCAACCTAATAATTAATTTAACAGGATTTAATAGGCTGACTATTGTCTGAATGTCTGAATATATTCTACAACTATGATAACCAGTAGATTTATAAATGGACTGACCACTCAAAATAATACAGGAGCAACTCGAGATTCAGTATCTTGCCCAAGGATACTTTGACATGCAGCCTGGAGCAGCCAGGGATCAAACCACCAACCTGCCGAATGGCAGATGACCTGCTCGACCTCCTGAGCCGCAGCCACATGTTATTTATTAATGTAATTTGCACTACTATTTTGCTAGAAGCCTACTTTGCACAATCCTAGTCTTATTTGTTTTTTCATTTTCTTTAACTTCATTTTTTCACTGTTATATCTAAAGGTTTGCACTACCTTACATTATAAGTCCTTCAGTGAGGGCATCAAGTTCTCTCTTTTTTCCCAGTTTTTCAAATTTCCACCCTACCTGCATCACGGTCTGCAGCTGTTTCATTGAAGACTACATGTCTGTTGAATCACATGACCAGACGACAACAAAAACACAGTAGAGCCGGGGGGAGGTTGTGGAGCAAAGTGTGTTTGTATGAGAGGAGTGGTGTTTGCACAGACATGCTTACTTTTTGATGAAATGGGACCAAACAAGCTAACGCATTGATCAAATCATACTAGTATCAATCTGATAATAATACCAATGTTGGTATCAATACTATTGATATTTAGATCGATCTGCCCACCTTTAACTCCTGTCTTCACTTCAGAACCACCCCAAAACAGATCTCAGAGACAGTGATTAAACTGTTAATACAAAGGCATGAAGGGCCACATAATCTTATTCAAAATGTTTTTATTGTTAAATTGCATGTAGTTAAATTGTGCTAAAATGTTTATATCAGTTTTACCCATCAACCATTCAAATCCTATTATGAGTTACTCAAGAAGTCCATTTGAAGTAAAAAAAAAAATAAAAAATTTGTGGAGGAAGGTCTAAAACTGCATAATTTGGACATGGATGTCACAATCCTTGATACGAATTAATAATCAAAGTGGGAAACATTCAATGGTTCATAACAAAAGTACAGTCAATTTTTTGCAAGCTATTTATTCCTTGATTGGTTATGATATGATGACAAAATCATAAAAAAATGAATAAACTCCCATTTATATATGGAAAAACCCCATAAATATGATTCGATTCGGTTCAATCCAATTATAATGTATTTATTTAGTGCCAAATCAAAACAGTTGCCTCAAGGCGCTTTATAGTGTAAGGTAAAGACCCTGCAATAATACAGAGAAAACCCCAATAATCAGACAACCCCCCATGAGCAAACACTTGGTGACAGTGGGAAGGAAAAACCCCTTTTCAATAAGAAGAAACCTCCAGCAGAACCAGGCTCAGGGAGGGGCAGCTGAAATGACAGAACAAAATAGATAATATGGTCACAACTACAAGAAAAACAGATCAAAAATTGAATTTGTTTAAAATATTTTTATACACAGAATTCTTAACTACTGTCATGATCTGCTGCAGCTGGCAGGAGTGAGGACCTCAAGGCAGAACACTAGAGACAGGGAGTAACTCAAAACGCAGCTTTATTGCTGGAAACAGAATAGCGACATAACAAAGGGAGAAAACTGAAACTGACTGACAAA
>JAVDPK010000971.1:269573-280710 GCA_034780415.1 Cichlasoma orientale | reverse complement strand
AAGGCTGATATGAAAGTTATTTATCTCGTTATCTCGGGAAAACGGTAATCGTTATTCCGTGATAACGAGATAAACAATGCGTTATCACGAGAAAACGATCAGAAAAAAGTTTATAGGTACCACGTCTGCTCTCGGCTTCCGTAATAATACACTAATGCACCACTATAACATTATAGATGATGGTTTTTGAACAAAATAAGAGCTAGGTAGTCCTTTTCCTCTTTAGTCCAGAAAAATCCACAATTTCCAACAAACGTTATAAATCTTGATTCGTCACACCACAGGCTAGTTTTACAGTACTTTGTTTTATATTAAACCCAGACCTACAAAAGAAAAAAGTTCATATAGTTATAGTTTTAACTTGCGTTAGTGAATGCAGTGACCACTGTGTTCACTGATATTTTTGAAGTCTTCCTGAGCACATTCATCTGTTTCCACTACAGAACAGTGTTAGGCCTTGCTGCCTGAGGGCCTAAAGATCACAGCCATTCAATATTATCAGATTTTTTAAATGCTGTCTTAGAAACCTTAGGCTATTTAAAAAAAAACAAAAACACTACACACTCACCACAAAGCCTAACATAAAAGCAATAAAGTATTGCATTTTTTGTTTTGCAAAACTTATCAAAGACATGAAATATAATTTCTTTTACCTTACACGCAAACTATAGTTTGAATTAGAATACAAAACAACGACTTACACACTGAAAACATATCTTAAAAGCTCCCTGTGGCCTTTGCTTTTTATGTGTACAGAAAAAAAAGTTTCCAGATTTTGTTATGCTGTTAACACACATACACACAACCTACATGTGTAAATTATGAATGTACCTGTATATTCACAATATAACACACATCATTGCAATTAAGTTATTATTTTTTTAAATTTTATTTATTAATTAAAGTTGTTAATTATTTTCTTTAAAATGTCTCACCTCCAAAAGTGCAGCATAAGAACACACATTTGTCCCTCTTTTTTTTCACATTGTTCATTCCCTCTAGTCCATTCCGATAGTTTCAGCAGTCTCCCTCCAGGAATTTGAAGACATTTGTGAGTCCTTATATTGATGCTTTGATTATTATTCCTGATTGTTATTCTCTAACTGATAAATTCAAAAACTCCAGCAAAAAGGAGCTGGAAATGCATGGGAGGACTTGACAGTACTGAACAGGCCAATCACAATCGTTCCGGGCTGTGTGGACCCGACGTGTAGTTACATTTCTCGAGAGGTGCAGGTCAGGTAATGTTGTAGGTTACTGCATAGGATCAGAGGGTTTTCTGTAGTCACCTTGTGCGAGCTTCGCTTGGTGGAGTTTTTCCCCTTGAGAAGTGTTCACCACATTTTGCCATCATCCACAACAAGACACTTGCTTCTATCTGTATCGCTATCGTACTCAAATAAACCCTGTATGGGACTGTGCCGCTTTCTCCCAACTTTTGCTGTTGCCATTATTTTGCAGAGTGGCGCGGTGAGCAGACACACACAGTGATGTGCTATATGGTGCTCCCACCTAAAACTGCTAGAGTGGGAAGAAAAATATTTCATATCAATCTACAAGGCTTTTAAATAAACTGACAAACATTTCAGTACATTTTAATTAGTTTTGTAAACCCACAATACAGTTCCAGTTGTTTTGCCTGTTAATTACTGTTTTTATTCATTTCAGTTAACAAACATTTTTTCAATTTTAGTTTTCGTTATTTTGTTTGTTTTCATTAACAATAATAACCTTGCCACAGTCACTCTGATCACCAGTTATTGTGTTTCTGACTCCCTGTTTGCTTCCTCTCTTCTGCCCTCCCTGTCTTTCACTTCTTCATTTTCCTCATCCTCCATGTTCTAGTTCTTACCTTGATTACTTTCTCTCTGAAGAATGAATGACAGTGTTTAAGCTTTCAAAACAACTGCAGTGTTTGGCCTTGTCCTTGGCATACTTAATTCCCTTTACGCCTTTGAAGTGACCAGAAATAATAAAATCTGCAAATTGTTTGAAATTTTGCATTGAGAAAATAAATTCTTAAACTGATGGACAATTTGCCCATATAGTCTATCACAGAGTAGACACTGGGAAAAAAAGCCATAAAATTATATAATATGCTGAAGAATGTGCATCAGATCTTTGATGGATACGTTTTTGAGATGTCGCCGTAAACAGACAAGATTAGACTCAGAAAAATCACATCTTCGGATACCCATCTGTGAAATATACATATAGTATCCTAATATTTAATCTGGTGATGCACTTTTCTAGGATCACTTTGCTTATTAATTTTATCAGTGATGTATCCAGTTTTGTGATACTGTATATCAATGTACCAAAATTTTGGAATATTGCACTAGCTAAAGGGCTAGGGCCCAGGTTACACGTGCAGTACTGGCAGGAGTTAGTAAACAGTTTTAAAAATTACAACAATATCCTCACACTTTGTATTAGGTGGGAGGATAAAAATCTAAGTTTAAAAACCCCATGAAAAAGCATTTACTTCCAAAACCATGCAAACAAAATAATACACAACAAAACTAACTGGTTCTTAAAAATTAAGCAAGTGTTCATTAACTAAACTGGTAAGATAATACAGCCATCTGTGTTTGTATGTGTATGTTTGTGTAGAACTCTTTAAAAGGTTTAGGGGTATGCATATACTTAATGAAAAATATTTCTGCATCAAAAACAGACTGTATGAACATAAGAACATCAAATAATTAAAAATGAAACAAA
Organism: Cichlasoma orientale; assembly: GCA_034780415.1. Lineage (NCBI taxonomy): Eukaryota > Metazoa > Chordata > Actinopteri > Cichliformes > Cichlidae > Cichlasoma > Cichlasoma orientale. The sequence goes on along the minus strand of JAVDPK010000971.1, from coordinate 277,989 downwards.
AGTTTCAGCAGATTTTTTTTCCCTTTTTTGCCCATAACTGGTTTGAAATTAACAGACTAAGTGTTGCTGCTCTGTAGTTCACAGAATTACAACTGATGGAATAAACTGTTTTGTTTTTGGGGTTTTTTTTTTTTGGTTTTGGAGTGCTGCTCAGAGAAAACAGAGAATATACCTTGGTCTTCAAGAAACTGTGGTGGACACTTTTCTCCATTTCCTTATTTATACACCAAACAACTAAATTAATTATGGAAATGATCAAAACAATAGCTTAACTGATAAGAAAAAATATTATTAGTTGCAGCCCTGATGGGCTATGAACTTTGCAATGGCAGTTTAGGACTTTATTGCCTATAACCTTTTCAGATAAAGCACCTTGACCCTTCTGGGAGGCTGCTTCACTGCCTCACATCACTGGCCACCCTGCTGTGTACCATCCTGCAGGAGTTGTTGAGCTAGTTTCTCCTGGCAAATGTACAATATTTCATTTAGTCTGGTGGCCCTTCACTCAGGCTGGATGACTCTCCAGGTTTGCCGTCTTCTCGTTGCTCATCAGGCATCAGTATGTCTTTAAAATATCTGCAGTCCTCATTGAGCACTTGCCCTGCCACAGCCCTGTGTGCACTTAGAAGCTGAAACAGAAACATTTTAAGCAGTACTGCTACTGCCTCTTTGGGATTGCTAGTGGTCTCTGGGTACTCTCTGGGTATATTCATACTGTAGGTATGAATGTCTGTCTCTCTCTCTGTGTTAACCTTGCGATAGACTGGCAGCCTGTGCAGGGTGTACCCCCTCTGTGTTGCACATAATTCCCATTGGTTCCTAAAATTGCAACTTGGATGATGACAATGAATCTAGAAAGACTTTTCTGCACTGTCTTACACTGCAAAGAAGAAATAGAAAGTATGCTCTTTGAAAAGTAGTGTAGCAAGGAGAGAAATGTGTTTTTAAAGGTTTATTGTACATTAATGCAAACTTCCAATGGAATAGCCATATATAAAACAATTTTGTATCCCTGAGTGACTGAGTAAGCACTCATCTAAACCGAAACTTTGAAACTAAAGCTTGTTTTCTTTAACTTTTTGTGTAACCCACAGTACCACGGAGGGTTTTGATTACACTAAGAACCCTAACCTTAACTCTAACATGGAGCTGAATCAACAATATAAAATAAACCTTGCTTCTGGCTATCGCATATCAGAGACTTTATTTTCCAAGTTTGCTGTTTTTGAGAAACGACACAAGATTGAACACTGATTAATATGGTCTGCCATGTTTCCTTTACAGTCTTCAGGGAGACCGCAGCAGAAATGGGAACCACTTTTTATTTTACTGTAGGACTTTGTTGTTAATAAAAAGCTGTCTGAAACGATCATAACTTAACCAGAAAAGCTTGTAACCTGTTTGGATAGATTTCTGTGAGCCCGTTAAATGTCATGGTTGCAGCACACCCACGGCACCTATTGTAGCTCTGCTTACTGTATTTCAGCTTAAACCATAAAACATATTGAGGCAGTGAAAGCTCAACAGACATTTATTGTTAATAAGGACAGCTAGTAAAAAAAAAGGCTCTGCGTTGAAGTGAGTTTCTACCTAGGGTGTTCTGCTACATTTTTGTGTCTAAAATAGGAAATAACACTAAGTTAGTATTCCTTGAATGGTCTGAACTGGACATCTTAAGATTTATGTCTAAGCAGCTTGCAGTGTGCCAGTGAAAAAAACTGTTTTGCCTGAATGGAAGGGCCAAATGAGGTTTATGTGTTATTTTTGAAGAAATGGCTACAAGTTTACAACAAACATTGTCCAGTATCAATATCACATTAATTTAAAGGGAAGCCATGGATGACAAAGGGGCTGAAAAAGCTTGTCAGAGGAAAAACTGACTTTATGTGAAGTACTTTTAAAAAAAGCAGAACTAGTGAATATGAGAGAAATTATAAGGTTGACAAGAATAAACTAACTACTATTTAAAGAATGCAGAAGTAAGATTATTATAATCAAGCTTTGGAACACTGTAAGAACAAGATTAAAAAGAACTTGGAAGGTAATAAATGAAGTTATAGAAAATAGACGTACTAACACTGAGCCTCCAGGTTATTTTTATAAATAACACAAATACAAAATTAGAAATGGATGGATGGATGGATGGATGGAAGGAGAATCTATAGTTAAAGAATTTAATCATTATTTTGTAAACATGGGACCTTGACTAGCAAATAAAATCACTTTGAAGATAAAACATTCTTTCAAAATACTGTAAACATAAATATGAAATCCGTGGTTTTGGTGGTGTTTTGGAAACGGATGCTATTTAGTCTGTTAGAGGATTTAAAAACAAATGATCAACTGATATAAATCTTATAGATATGGAAATAATTAAAGAAGTCACGGCCTCATTGCCAAGCCTCTGACTCACATATGTAACAAGACTTTTCAGAATGGAGTTTTTCCAAATGACATGATAGCAAAAGTTATTCCAATATTCAAAAATGGTGATGAACACAATATGGAAAACTATAAACCCATTTCTCTTCTTCCAAAATTCACAAAGATATTAGAAAAGCTTTTTGTTAAACTGTTGGCTCTTTTTTTGGAAAATAAATCACTGTGTGAAATATATGGATTTAGGAAAAATCAGAGCATTACAGAGATTACCTCTACCCATGACAATGATGAATTTTTAATAGGTATACACATAGATTTATCAAAAGCTTTTGATACTATTGATCATAGACAGTTACTGGAAGAACTTGACATGTATGGGATCAGAGGAACTGTTTGTTCTTGGGTAAAAAGTTATTTGGAAAATCGTCAAGAGTGTGTTTAACTAGACAATACAGTTTCTGGATTTCTGGATTTAAGACTATAACATGGAATATCACAAGGTTCTGCGATTGGTCCACAACTCTTTATTATCTTTATAAATGATATTTGTAATATTTCTAATTTATTTGGGTTTATTACATTTGCAGATGACACGACAACCGTTTCCTCTGGTAAAAATATGAATGAACTTTTGGCATTAATATAAGACGAACTGAAGCTACTCAAAAGGTGTCTTGATGCTAACAAATTGTCTCTCAATATAGCAAAAACTAAATTCACGAGATTCAAGAGATAAAACTTAAAATCAGTGGTGTTGAAATTGCAGAGTTTTTGATACAAAGCTTTCAGGGGTTGTAATTCACAGCAGGCTAACATGGAAGCAGCATATTAATTACACAAAGGTAAAAATCTCAAAGACACTTGGTATTTTGTATTAAATTAAAGATTTGCTTACTTATAATGTACAATGTGCAATAATGTACTGCACACTGATATTTCTATATATGACTTATTGTGTAAAAAGGCCGGGGTCCACTTTCAAAACCTTAGTCGATATAGTTTTATTGCAAAAACAAGCTATGCCTGATAAATAAGGCAGGCAAAAGAAAAAAAATAAACTGAACTGAACTGAATGTATTTAGGTGAATTGCATGTGTGGAAGGTGGGTTGTCGGAAAACAGAGTTTATACTCTGTTGCAAACCTTGCAATGTTGCATTTTTATACCTCCTCACTGCAGAGGCTCTGGTGAGAAGCATAATGTTTTGGGGTTTTCTATTCCATGGTGGTGAATGAATTATTGAATTTTCACATGAGACTCCATGTCAATCTCTTTGTCTAGAGGGATTGCATTAGCTCTAGAAGAAATCTTGACTTGGACTCTAGGATAAACTGAATGAAATTTCTTGATCATTGTAATGAGATCTCACAAAACTATATTTTCCAAGTACTTCACGCATTTCATGCAAATGTTTTCAAACACATGTTCAAATCTTCGGGAGAATCATTCATTCTTCTGAACCTAAACCAAAGGCTGTTTTTGTTTTATCCACTTTACAAACATAATTATTTTGGAATAATTATGATTCTAAGCTATTCTTATGATCTAGTTGCTGTGCACACTTGTAAAGCAAGTTGTTGGCATTAGTCTAAATTTATTTAGGAGTCTCGCAGAATTGTCGGATATCAGCACTTTTGTCAGGTGATAGATTTAATCTTTTATAGTGTACAACATTTTAGGGGGGGGGGGGGTATTTAAGAAAGCACATCCCACATGTGCTTAAACCCAAGACTGTTTGTTCTAAAACTTAACAGAACATGGTAGGTGGTAGCAGAGGAAGACGAGGAGGAAGACCACCTGAAATATATCAAGGAATAAAAAACAAAAATGTTTAGGCAGCACGGTGGCGTGGTGGTTAGCACTGCTGTCTCCCAGTTATGATACCATCTGGAGAGTCTCTCTCTGTCTGTGTGTAGTTTGCTTGTTCTACCCATGTCTGCTTGGGGTTTCTCTTGTGCTAGCCCTGCAACATGCTAGCCACCTGTACCTATAAAAATTTATATTTAATTAAAAAATCAATATTTTATCAAATAAATAAAATAGTTATTAAAAAATATATGTATGTATGGTATGTATGGCATGGTATGTATGGTATCGTACGGAAGGTATGTATGGTATTGTATGGTAGGTATGGTTTGGTATGGTATGTATGCTTATATTGTATGCATTGTATGTATGGTATTTTATGGTAGTTATGTATGTATGGTATGTATGGTATTGTATGGTACCATATTTAGAGTTAAGTCTCAAGAAATAATATAAGTAGGGGTTTTCGGCCCAGTGGCATCTCAAAATTTTCAAATCTGGCCAAGAAGAAAAAATAATTGAATAGGCCTGCTGTATAGAATGGTAATGGGATGCTACTGACTTCAGCTGAGGATATATTGAGGTGGTGGAAGGAATACTTTGAAGAGCTCCTCAATCCCACTGACAGGCCTTCCGCAGAGGAAGCAAAGTCTGGGGATGAAGTGGATGGCTTATCCATCCATGGGGGTGAGGTCACTGAGGTAGTTAACCAACTCCTTGTTTGCAATGCCCCTGAGGTGGATTAGATTTGCCCTGAGTTTCTCAAGGCTCTGGATATTTACAGGCTGTCATGGTTGCCGCATCTTGGCAACATTATGTGGATTGGCAGAATGTGGTGGTGGTTTTCAAAAAGGGGGACCAGAAGGTGTGCTCTAAGTTCAGTCTCACCGGGAAGGCCAATGCCAGGGACTGATTTGAGGAACAATGCTCTTTTTGTCCTGGTCATGGAACACTGGACCAGCTCTTTTAAAATACTCAAGAGTGTGTGGGAATTTGTCCAACCAGTTTGTAGACTTGGAGAAGGCAATCAACCATGTCCCTCGGGGTGTCCTGTGGAGACTGATTTGGGACCATGGGGCATCTGGCCCATCTTCAAGGGCCATTTGGTACCTGTACAACCATAGTGAGATTTTGGTTTGTATTGCAATAAACCATACCCATTCCCAGTGGGAGTTGGACTCTGTCAGGTCTGCCCCTTTTCACCTATTTTGTTCATAAATTTTATGGACAGAATTTCTAGGTGCAGCCAAGTAGCAAAGGGTTTCTGATTTGGTGGCCACAGGATCACCTGTCTGATTTTTGTGGATGAGGTTGTCTCAGGTTTCTTGGGATCTTGTTTGTGGATGAGGGGAGAGTGGAGATTGACAGATTTGTGCCATGCCATCAGTGATGCAGACACTGTACCCATCTGTTGTGGTGAAGAGAGAGCTGAGCATTAAAGCAAAGCTGGTCACGAGCTTTGGGTAGTGACTGAAAGAATGAGATTGGTAGCATTCCAGAGGGGCTGTGAGTAGAGTTCCTACTCCTTCACATTGAAAAGAACCAGTTGTGGTTCAGTTGTACATCTGACTAGGATGCCTTCTGGGCACCTTCTAGGTGAGGTATTTTGTCCTACCAGGAGGAGAATCCCAGGAAAGGCAGGATACACATGTATCAAAAAACAAAAAGAAAACATAACCATTAAAATTCACAGACTATATTGTGCCTTTTCTCAATTGAAAAAGTTGATATACCTGAAATCTTTAAAAGTACTTGCCTATTATTTTTCTGGCTGGATAACTGACACTGCTTAACATTTCTTTACATTTTGTTCTTGTCAGTAGCTGTTTCAGCTGTACGTTACAAAATGAATATCAACATCACAAACCATGTATGAAAAAATAACTGATCATGTAAATCAGATAAATCAAATGCAGATATGAATGTCTGCAGCATTTTTCAAAATAATTTCAGTGCACAGTAAATGAATACAGCAATGAATGCAATATGTAAGTCCTCCGCTTTTAAGTCAATCTGATGCATTTTTAATGCTTGGCCATTGAATTACTTTTTGCAAGCAAACAGAATGGGGAATGTTTTTTGATGACTGTGTGTATTGTAACATAGTGTAGCATTATTAAATTTGAATATACCATGTGGCTACAGCGTTTCTTTTATCGAAATCAGACAAGATAATCTGTCACAAGATAAGTGAATATAAGATGATCAGATTTAAAATAAATAAATAAATCTAACATCTTAAATATTTTGAGTATTATCACTATTTTATTTGTCTTTTTTCATTTTAAAATAAGAAAAATGTAAAAAGGCTTAAAGAAAAAGTTTGGACAACTATTCTCTCTGCAAAATGATTCTAGTTTTCTAGCTTTTGTGCCTGTCAATTATGTACTGTGCTGTTCTATCCACAGATTTTCAGTGATATTTAGGCAAGGGAGCTGTAAGGCCTGTGGCAAAACTTTCAGATTGGGCCTTTTGAGGTGGCTCATTGCGGAGTTTGAGGTGATGATGGTAAAACCACTTTTCATTGCCAACTTTTTTTTTTTACAGACTCTGTGATATATGCCTCCAGAATCATGTTTAATTGAAATTATTTTTCCTTTCACCACTGAAAATTTCTCTGGTCTACTTGCTGCAACACTTTGCTGCCCAAAGCATGATCGATCTAATCCAACAGCTGGAAAGTTGTTCTTTTTATTAAATTTTGCATCTTTTTTTCAAAACCTTTCAACATATCTGGGCACACTGGAGGCAGTAAGTTTCGTTTTAACCTCATTAGTCCACAGGACTTCCTTCTAGGATGCACCATACTATTCACTTATATTCACTTGCAAAATTCGGTAACACATTGTAATAACTACATACTATTAAGTATTAGTAAGGTATTAGTTAATACTTAATTACTCAGAAAGATGGTATTTGAGCATTATACAAAAGTTTTTGCACCCTGAGATATTGGAGCTCTCTGATAACTTTGCCCATGGTCTGAGCCTTCAATTAGCTTGTTAGGACTAAATGATAAGCAGAAAAGGCCAGGTGATGCACATTTCAAAGCTTTACAAATACTCACTTCTCAAACCTTGACCCAACAATCAGCAGCCATGAGCTCTTTAAAGAAGCTGACTACCTTTCTGAAACTTTAAACAATTTGTGTCTATGAAGCAGGTAGAAGATATAAGATGAATGCATATACAGATTATGAAATGAGAGAGTTGTTTGGGAATGTGTACATAGAGGTTTTATAACTACTTATTCATATTGCAATTATCTATGGCTTACAAAACATTGATGAATGAAACTGAAAGGTCAGCAGGACCTCAAGACTCAAACAAGTATCAGTTATCTTCACAACAGAAAAAGAAAACAGTCAAAACACAAAGTGATCCAGAACATAGAAATATTTATTGCACGATGCAAACATAATTCACTTAATGTTTGCGGAATACTGACATGTAAGTAGGAGCAGTCTAAATTTGTAGGGGGATGTAAGAGACACACTGAGCAGATGGAGCCACAAGTAATTTGACTTATTGAAAATTCATGTTTATTTGAAATAAAGATGAACAAGGTTATCACAAAACATAGTCAATATTTCACAGAGCTTCACAAGCAAGTGCAAACACCATATTTAACTGATAAAAGCTATTTTAGGCTGCTCCCTTGTCACACGGGGTCACCTGATAATGCAGGAAAATGTCATATTTAAGAATAGAATAGGGCTTTTATTGTCATCATACGTACAGTGAAATTAATCATTATACATACAAGGAAATTACGTTAAGAACAGCCATCCAAGAGAAAACACACACAAGCAACAGACGGGGGGACAGTATGTTCTCGAGCCGCAGCCGTTAGGCGCCGCCAGTAATATCAATCCCATTCAAACACAAGGAAAGTTAGGTTAAAAAAATTCTTCTCGTACTATGCTCACATGAGAGCACAGTACCAGGGTTCAAAAACCACCTTAGCAAAAGCATAAGCACATTTAGCTGGGAAAGCTTAGGTTAGGTAGGTGTGGGGGGGTGGGGGGGGGGGGTGGGCGAGAGGGTCAGGGCATTGTCGGCCAGCTGCCAGCCAAAACAGTTCGCTGATAATGATGTGTGTCAGCAATTTCGGCGCGCACAGTCCAGCACACAGATCACAGAAGACAGGGCGGGGGGAGAAGAGCATCAGGTGCACGCTGTCCTGGAGAGATGAAGATTGCCGGCCTCAAGGCCAGCTAGGGAAGCCGA
>JAVDPK010000971.1:257019-269473 GCA_034780415.1 Cichlasoma orientale | reverse complement strand
CAGCTCGCAATATCCATAATTCTTGATTCTATTTGTTTTCGGCAGTGTGTAAGTGAGGCTCTTCAGCAGCAGCAGCAGCAAGCAGGGCGGGCAGGGCGGGAGAGAGAGATAGATGCGACTGTCTCCTTCGAGGTGCAGGCAGGAAAAAAAAAAAAAGAGTTTAAAATTTCTTTAGTTCATTCCTCAACTTTAACTTTCCTCTGGTTTGTAGTCACTTGTAGTCAGGGGGCTGCAGTCAGTTTGCTAGCTTTAATTAGACAAGCCAGCATCAAGTCAGGTTCAGTTCTAAAGTGCTTCTGAATGAAACAACTAAGGTGTTTGGTGCTGTACTTTCACACAGGTGAATAATGAAAGCAAAAGGTATGGCATCCTTCTCTGGCACATCGAATACTCTGAACAGCTCCTCGGGGTAAGAAGGTGATCAGACTCATGGGTGGCTTATCATCTTCTTTGTGACAGAGAATCCCAAAGCAAACGGAAGTTTGATAGAATCTTAAAACCCTGCTGGGTGAAACAGGGATGCTACTGCAATCAATAAATACCAGTATTCAATAATTAAATGAATATATAATCAAACTTTTCAAAAATACTACTATAAGAAAGAAGTAAATAAATGAATTAATATAACATTATATTTGGTGCAGCATCTCTCACACAAAGTAGTGTTTCAGCTTTATTTAATCATCAGTTATGATCATAAATCATCAACAACATATATTTTTAACATGGATTTTAGATGCATATTTAGCTTTAAATCTTGAGTGAATAATAGCACATCATCATACATCAATTCATTTGGTGCGTCTAGAGTTTTAATTTTAAATGCACATGTGCAGTAGTCGTGTTAAACATACTAAAAATTATTATTAGCACTGGTGGTGCATTGCAAATCAGCCCCTGCAGCCGTACATGGTGTAACACTAACACAGGATAAGCATAACCTAGCATTAAAAAAAATAAAGCTATAAATCATATTTTTAAAATTCCCATTCAATTTATTAAAGCAGAAATATGCTACATTAACTATTTGTTTGTTTAAAATAAATGTTTATGAGAGTTGATTTTATATTTATTGTGGCCACTGAATACTGGTATTTATTGATTTCATGCAATAACATCCCTGTGTTATACAGGCTGGGGCTTTGAGATTCTATGGAAATGTCATTTCCTTTGGGATTCTCCTTGATGAAAGAGATGGCAAGCCACCCCTGAACCTGATCATCTCTTTACCCCGAGGAGCTGCTCTGAGTTTCCATTGTGCTGGGAGCAGACCATCCACTACTTCGTTTGTTTCAGCAGAGTGCACCCGTGTGAAAGCACAGGACCGAACAAGTTGACTTCTTAATTTAGCAGCACTGAACACTGGACTGGTCTGACTTAAGCTAGCTAATTGATGACGAACTAGAGGGAAGCTGAACCTGAAGAATTAACTAAAGAAATTCCAAACTCTTAAACATCCATGAGACATTTACCGGCATTGCTAGATTAATATGATGGATACGTTGTCTGTGGTGTTTACACTTGTTTGTGAAACTCTTTGAAATATTCACTACTGCTTTGTGATAACCCAATTATTATTATTATTATTTTTTAAATGAAGCGGCTTCAGTATGTTAAAGTACTCTGTGGCTCCAGCTGCTCAGTGTGTTTCTTTCTCTCTTAAACCCTCCTACAAACTCAGACTGCTCTTACTTACATTTCAGTATTCTGCAAACATTAAGTGAATTATGTTTGCATAATGCAATAAATATTTTTATGTTCTGTATCACTTTGTGTTTTGTCTGGTTACTTTTTCTGTTATGAAGATAGCTGAGACTTATTTGAACCTTGAGGTCCTGCTGCCCTTTCACTTTCATAAGCATAAATGCTTTGTAAGGCATATATGATCCTGACTTTAGATGACGTCACAAAATACTTAACAACCAGTAACTGCCGAGATGAACCACGGATTACAATATGAAATAAGTTGTTATTTTGCATTGTGTTTGTGATATTTTGAGTTTTGTTTTCTTTCACTTCAGCAGTTTTTCCTGTTTGTTTTTTTTTTAAGTTTATATTTTCAGGCCTTTTTAGTTTTGCTCATTGTTAAAGTTTGTTTATTTTTTAGTCCTTGAGTTTTCAGTTTATTTTATCCTGTTAAGCTGTGGTCTCTGTGGTAGGTGTTTTGCTGTCTCATTGCTTCCTGCTTTATTTTGATAGTCATTTGTCTTTTTTACTTTCCCATGTCTTTGTTTCTGATTTAGTTCAGCTGCATCTCCCAGGTGTCTCCACTCTGCTACAATCAGCCCTCTGTTTGTTTAAAGTCACTGTCTCTCTTCGTTCTTTGGCAGATCTTCTCTGTTCCCCGCCTGTTTAGTTCTTCTGGTTCATTAAGTTTCCTTGGATTCAGCAGTTGATTCTCTGTTTTGGACTTTTGTGGACTTATACGCCACCTGAATAAAAGTTATTTTTTGCTTATCAAGTTGTATTTGGGGCCCTTTTCTGTGCACCTTGACACAACACCATTAAATCTTAGTTTATTCCTTAACTTTGAGCAAATGGTGTTTTTTAACTTGTAATTGCACTTAATAAAAATCTGGCAGAAAGTTCCCCTCAGTATTCTGTGTTAAGCTAATCCTTTTGGGTCCGTCCTGTAGTCTTTAAAACTACCATTGATTTCTTGACCTGAATTCACAGAGCTGAGCTGAGCCAGTAAAGTTACGTTTTACTGTTAGTGTAGTAATTTCATAAGCAAAAAGCAGAGCGAACAAAACTGACAGTTTAGTCAGCAAAACTGCACACGGATAACTCTCCAAGATGATAAATCAACTTTAATGTACTTTGCCTCTTTTACTTCTCTCTCGGTCAATTCCATAATATTTTGGACAATGAGGCAATCAATCATTCCTAAACAGTCATGGCAGTACTTTTAACCCTTTGAATGAAAATAATACTCTACACTTAAATGAAACAATCGAAATCTCTGTTCGTGTGTGTGTGTGTGTGTGTGTGTGTGTACAGTAGCATCAGAATTGGTGATTTGAATGTGGCATGGCTGTTGGTGTCTGACGGGCTGGTCTAAATATTTCAGAAATTGCTCATCTGCTGGGATTTTCTTGCACAATCATCCCTGGGAGTTACAGAGAATAGTCTAAAAGTGAGAAAATATCCAGTGAATAGCAGTTCTCTGGGCACAAATTCCTTGTTGATGACAGAGGAGAATGGCTAGAGTGCTTGGACCTGATAGGAAGGCAACAGTAACTCAAATAACCATTTGGTATGCAAGAAGAGGATGTCATAACACCCAACACGTTGACACTTGAAGCAGAAGACCACACCAGGTGCCACTCCTGTCAGCAAAAAAAACAGGGAACCAATCCTATATTTCTCATGGGCTCACCAAAATTGAATAACAGAAGATTAGAAAAATGTTACGTGGTCTGATGAGTCTCAATTTCTGCTGTGACTTTCAGATGGAAGGGTCAGGATTTGGCATGAAAGTATGGATCCATCCTTCCGTATATAAGAGATGTGCAAGACAAATCTGCTGGAAATCTTTGAGGAATGTTTCCAGCACCTTACTGAATCTATGCCATAAAAATTAAGGTAGTTGGTACAGTACAAGGTGTACCCAATAATGAAATGTGTGTAGATTACTGTCTGAATATTACAACAATGTCTGGTGCCAATGACTGTAATAAATTTTGCAGAAACATTAGTAAACCTGCTGATACAGCAGAAATATGTTGTTTTGCAATGAATGTGCATTTAAAATCAGATCTGTCAGGAAACAATATTGTGTTCTTCTACACATCTAACATCCAAAAATGTCAGTTGTTCCAGATCCATGATTTCGTGTTTCTGTGTTTTTAATAAAGCATCCTCTGTCTGTATGAATCCCTAATTCCATCTGAGCTATCCAGAAGCCATAATGAAAAACAAACTTTAATTTCAGGAACATGATATTTAACACAATTATTTAGCATAACCACTCTGTTTGCCCAGCGAGATAATGTGAAGCATCAACACACACACACATTAACACTATCCCCACCACTGACAGAATATTCCAGCAATCAGTTTACTTTTGTTAGGTGACAGAAAAAAAAAGAATTTCAAAACTATTTTGGGCGTTCTGAATGATTTGTGCTTTGTGAGCAACTTAAAGTTCAAATTAATAGTTTTAAAACAAAACTTTTTCTCATCATCATTGGGCAATGCAAACATTAACTTCAAGAGGAAAATTAGAGTTAGGCTGAACTCAGCTAGCAAAAGAAATCTGATACCCATTTCTATTTTATTAGCATACTATCAATAACAAAAAACCCAACTCTGTGTCCATTTCCCATTTCTATTGAGTGATTATAACAATTTTTTGATCACACTTGAATTTTATACTTCAAAATTTGTACATTTTTCACAAGATATAAAACACTGACAAAAAACCCTACACGTATCTGTACATCTAACGCAGCTCTCCTTGGAGAGATTCGCCCAGCAGTGTTTCCCATACCACTGCCATTGTCTTTGATGGTGTATCAGTTGACACTGCTTTATCACATATTTTAATTTTACATTGTGAATACTGAACCATAGCTTAATTAAAAAATAATAATAATCACAAAACAAACTGCAAAAATGGGAAAAAAATGCAATTAGGTGTTCCCCAAATTATTTAGCCCTTATGTCTACAGTGTTGCATTGTTGACCTGGATATCATAATGAGAGCACTCATTTTAGTTGACCTTAAGATATTTAAATTTTGCCTCGATTGCTACCTTTCCCCATCTCCCCTTTCTCTCTTTCATTCCCTCTCTCTGTTTGTACCTCAACGCTATTAGCATAGTGCTATCTTTAACCTCCCTTTCCCATTAATGAAGCCAGGGAATAGGTGAAATGTATTTAATGAAATCAGAGTGTGACCAGGCCTTCTAAATCATCTGCACAGGTTAAAGAGCAGATGGCTTTTTACATTTCATTATGCAGACTATAAAGCTCCATACTCTGTATAAATTCTGATGATCAAACTAATTGTAGAATTTGTTTTAAATGAAAAAGTAATAGAACATGACATGATAAAGGCATGAAAAAGTTATTACAGTTTCATTTCAGCAATAAGAACTCACTTTTTTGTGACCAGTTGTTTTGCTCACAAAAAGGAAAAAGTCATTTCTCATTTATTTACAATATTTCTCTTCTATAAGGAAATTTGTATATACTTCTGAAAAAGACTTCTGTTCATGAAATAAATACACACACACATATATGTATGTATACACATTCCCCACTTGCCCTGTGGGCGGTCTTTTGTCCTCCAAGCTCCTGCTAAGTGGAAGGAAGGTGGCCGATGTCTAGTGAGTGTCAGAACCACTATCCCAGACAAAACAATGAAGATCCATGAATACATCAGGAAGATGGCCACAAAGGAGCATGTGCTTGCGAGTACCTCAGGCAGCAGAAACCCGAGAAAGAAGAGGAGCAAGAACAGGAACCATCATGGAAGGACAGGCCTCTGCACGGAATATACCACCAGCAGATAGAAGAAGTGACTGACATTGAAAAATCCTACCAATGGCTGGACAAAGCTGGACTGACAGCACAAAGGCACGTAATCATGAAGCTTGATAATTACCAAGGGCTCAGAGAAGAGCTAGAGAGGATGTGAAAGGTGAAGGTAACATTGGTCCCTGTGGTCATCGGATCACTTGGGGCAGTGACCTCCAAACTGGGAGAGTCGCTCCAGCAGATTCCTGGAATGACATCCGAGATCTCTGTCCAGAAGAGTGCAGTCCTGGGAACAGCTAAGATACTGCACAAAACCCTCAAGCTCCCAGGCCTCTGGTAGAGGACCCGAGCTTGGAGGACAAAGACCGCCATAGGGCAAGCTGGGAATTAAAAAAAAATTTTTTTTATATTGTGCATATGCTCATTGTGTTTACAATTTATTTACACATCTGTGCCCAGCTGTAGTGTCTGACGCTACTGTATATACTGTAATCAACCCCTCACCTCCCCATGTCCAACAGACACACAATCAGACTTTCATTTGCTAAAGTGAATAAAGGTGAAATAGTGTTAACAATTTAACCCCCCCCCCAAAAAAAACTTACGTTTTTAGACAAATAAAACTTGTCTTTATACCTTTGATAAAACTGCACGATTGCATTTGAGTGCTAAGTGTGAGTGTTTGAGAAAGGTCACTTGGAAAGTGGGACATGATTGGCGAGTGGTTATTTGCAGTCAGTCATCGTTGTGACGTAAAAATCCATAGGGAAGAAGAGTTGCCTCTCTCTCCTCGGCTGGAATGGACCACCAATCGATGGTGGAGGAAATTGGTCGGTGGTGCACAGCTATGGGGTATGGAGTGAGGGGGGCTGAAACTGTTTGGTAAAGCATTAGCTAAAGATTATTTATGATCACACGTATATTTCTGCTGACACATCGGCAGTTATATCCTGGATTACTGGTCTTTCTTTATTCGCCAAATGTTTCTGTTTTCTTATTTCAAATGGCAGACTTGGAATTGTATTTCTCAGTAAATGGCTACTCTGTGATTACATGCTGGAGTCCAAATGAGGATCATTTACTCATCTACATTGTCCTCTCTTCTGGGCACAGGTCTGCAAGCCCAAATGTGATGGGCTCTCTCTGCCATTTTCTCATTTTATCTCTTTCCTCCGTCTTACCCCCTCTACCTCATTTCCACTGGTCTTATTTTTTCTTTCATTCCCTCTTCCTTTCTGTCTCTTATTTTCTCTCTTCTCCCAGTACCACAGAGACTTGGAGATGAGCTTATCACTTTCTGCATCACAGGACCAAGCTGTCATGCTGGCTCTGAATAAGCCACTGTGTGCGTGTGGAGAAAAAGAAGTAAGCTTGAGAGTGCAGGTATGGTGTAGAACAGTATATTTTTTGCTTTAATCTTTCTTTCTGAATACATATATGACATGACATATTTTTGATTTCATATATACTTTTCATACTATACTAAAGAAAGCAGTTATTGATTCTTAAGTAATAATCAGTTATCTGCACAGGTCACATGGTGGGAGGCAACCTGTTTCCAAACAATCGCAGTCTGACTCAGACTGACTGCAGTCACTCTTGGACAGACTGACGAAGGTTTGCAAATAATCACTATCTAATTTTATAAACACAGACAGCTTGCCAACACGTTGCAGTGAATTGGAATCAGTTTACATCAGGCACGTCCAACGTCCGGTCCGTGCGTTTTGTCTAAAAATTTATTTTTCGCCCACCGGCGCAAACAATGAATACAATTCTGCGTGCAATTGCTCTTTTTAACTCATGGAGGCAGCATTGTGTAACAGATGTCCGCCAACTGCTATAAAACCTCAAAAAGAAGATGAGCCAATCGTGATGCTTGGGTGGGGGTCATAGGTGACACAGAGGGCTCTACAGGTGTACATTGCTGATTCAGTACTTAACTGGCCGAGTGAACTTTGCACTTGGGCTTCCGCTGTCATGGCTACAGCAAGCAGAAAAAGGAAAGTTGATAATAAAGGCCGCCGCTTCCAGGAAAGGAGGAAAGTACAATGTTATTTTTTTCACTGAAAATCATAATAGCTGTCTGCCTGATTTGCCATAAGACTGTTGCCTTGTGTGAGGAACATAATTTGAAGAGACACTATGAGACAAACGTTGCTAATACATATGACAAGCTGCTATACAGTGACCATGCTGAAAAGTGAAGCAACTCCAGGACAGCGGAGCGAAAGCGGTACATGTTTGACCTTGATGACACTCCACCTCACCTGCAGCTGGAGCTGACTGAGTTTCAGTGTGACAGTGAATGCTGCCGCAGACACCAGGATCTCTCGTCCCTTTTTAACTGGTGTCATGCCAAAAAGTGATCATCTACCAAAATGTGATTTCCGGTATTTTCCAAAGAATTATGACTTTTTGGCCCATAATCTGTGAAACATATGTCGAATATATCTTTCATGAATGATATAGTGCGAGTCTGAAAAAACATTCCTGTCACAGGGTAGAAGCTGCAATACGTTTTTGGAAAAGTTACTTTTATCCTTTATTTATCTAAGTAAAAACTGTCACTGACATTAAAAATGTCTTTTTAACAGAGATCTGGCCAAGAATTCTGCAGATATTGCAACAAACATCAGAGTTTCATGATAATGTTGGTAAAATAATGCAGACTCATAAAGATACTTGCAAAGCAGTTACCATTGCTCTCAGAAAAGACCTGCCCTGTGTACCTGTGTACCCTTCACATTAGTGTCAATAGCTTACCTGTTGCTCTGTTATCAGAATTACAGAGTTGTACTTTACAGAGTTTCTGTGTTTCAAACTTCTCCTTGACGTTCAGATAGCTTTTATGCTCTGTTCATCTTAATGGTTGTATTTGCTTACTTCATTTGTTTGCTGCATAAAAATGAAGATATTAAATAAAATAATATTTATATGCATCTTTTATTGTTTAAAATAATGTCATCAGGGACTGTTGGCCCTCGGACACTTTCACATTATCAGCTCTGGTGGCCCATAGAGAAAATATATGCAGACACAACACAAACATACAAATTTTAAATAAAAAGGCCTTTGCCTACTGGCAGATTTGAAATCAGAGCCTTCTTACTGTGAGGCACTATCCTTCAAATAGTACTAATCAGCAAAACATTTAATATCTAGTCTACAAACTCAGCAAGGAATATTTTTTATTGCAACTGTAAATACTAAACTCAAATTATGAAATACTCTCTAGCTTTCCAGCCAATTTGTTTTTCTCCACTGCATACATCAATGTGCTTTTAATTTATGATTTTAATTACATTAAGTTAAAAAAATTATACAATAAATAATAAACTTAATAGTCTATTCTGACAGGCACAGCATTTGTAAGCACAGAAATATTCACTTCCATTACTTTTTAATATTGGGTCTATTTTCTCTCTCAATGCTTAAGATATACACGGATGGATGATTATGCTTAATTTAATAAAACTGTATACCTTTGGCAGTGTTGCCTTCAATTGAACTGACAGGGACACCAGTAGCACCCAAACATGTTTGCTGTTCAATCTGTGGACATAAATTTCCTTGCCTGCTATCTCACACAGTGCTCTGATGTCCTGTTTTCCAACAAGCATCAACAAACAGGAGCAGGGTGTCTGACAGTATGAGTTCATAGCGATTTTTGAAATTGCCATAAAATAGTGAAGCTGATAGAGCCCCAGATTTCATAAGTAGTTTTCTCCAAGGAAAGTATCCTGGGTTGATGCAATAATTCCAGTCTTCCAACACCATGGCATCTCGACCTGTTTAGTTTTAGTTTGTTAGGTTCCTCGTTAACTGTAGCACTGCAGCAGCTGTTTTTGTAAAAAAAAATAAATAAATAAAAAAAAATACATTGTGACAGTGCACCATAAAACCTAAACAGTGTTTTATAGCATTTCAACAGAAACAGAACAATGACAAGAACATAACCAAACAAAAAAAAAAAGTTCCTTATAACGCAACCAATAAACCACATAGACTTTAATTGTTTCATTTTAAAGGTTTTACCCAATACTGGAAAAACTGTGAGACGATGCACATATCAACATTCATATTAACACTGAATTCCATCCATCCATCCATCCATCCATCCATCCATCCTTCCATCCATCCATCCATCTTATGCTGTGGATCCTGGTCCAGGCAGCAGTCTTAGCAGAGACACCCAGACCCCCCCTCTTCCCACCTCTTCCAGTTCTCTTGGGGGGGGGGGGGGATCTCCACCATGGCGGTGGTCTGCCTCGAGGCCTCTTCCTGGTAGGACATGCCCAAAACACTTCACCTATGAGGATCTCAGGAAGCATCCTTGTCAGACACCTGACTTACCTCAACTGGCTCCATTGGATGTGGAGGAGTATTGGCTCTATTCTGAGTCCCTCCCGAATGACTGAGCTCCTTAAGCTATCTCTAAGATTCAAGACTATGAGTGCCAAGACACCCTGCAGAGGAAGCAAATTTCTGCCAGTTGTATCTGTGCTCTCATTCTTTCAGGCTTTCAGCTTGTGGCCATAGATGCGGGTGGAAATCCAGATAGACTGGTTTGCTTTCATGCTCAGCTCTCTTTTCACCTCAACAGACCGGTATAGCATCTGCATCACTGTCAGTCTTCCCCTCGACTCTCCCCTCAATGGTGAACAAGACCCTGGGGCACCAACTTATTCACAACCTGGAGTGGTCATTTCACCCTTTTCCATGGCCTCAGATTTGGAGGTGCTAATTCTCATCCTGGCAACTTCACACTCATCTGCAAACTGCTGCAAGTCATGGCTCAATGAAGCACATCATCTGCAAAAAGTAGATACTGAGGACACCAAACCTGACACCCTCTACCCCTTGGCAGTGCTTGGAAATTCTGTCCACGGAAATTATGAACAGAATCAGTGACAAAGGGTAACCCTGGCAGAGTCCAACACCCACCAGGAACAAGTGTGACTCACTGCTGAGAATGCGCCCACTACAGCTGTACAAGGATCGATTAGCCTGCAAAAATGGGTCTAATACCCATATCCCCAAAGCACCCCCCACAGGTCACTTTGAGGAACATGACTGAATGCTTTCTCCAAGTCCACAAAACAAATGTAGACTAGTTGGGCAAACTCCCACACACCCTCAGATACCCTTGAGAGGATAAAGGATATCTTCCTTTAAAACAAACTAACAAAATAAATAAAGAAAAAATAAAACAAAAAGAAAAGAAAAAAAAAAACAACCATGTATGCCATGTAGCGGTGCAGGTGACCCGGGTTCACGTCCCGACCTATGGCCATTTACTGCGTGTCTTCCCCCATCTCTTTCTCTCTCTCTCTCTCTCTCTCTCTCTCTCTCTCTCTCTCTCTCTCTCTCTCTCTCTCTCGCTCTCACTCACACTCTCACTCTCTCTCTCTCTATCTCTACTGCAACCTATTGAAAAAAGGCCAAAAAAATATTCTTTGAAAAATCTTATCATACATTCTTTTTTTCTCCAAAATATTACTTAAAACAGGAAATAATTAGTGGATGACCATTAGACCCACAAACTGGTATACCTACCATATACTCATTGGCTCTTTTGTTGTAAAATAGTGGGTTGACATTTATGTTGGAAAACTTTCTCAGTGGTGCGTGTATTTCAACCAGTAGCATGACCATGTCACAACATTTTAACAATGTCTTTTTTTTTTCAGGATTCTTTTCATTCAGGGAATGGTGCTTGTAACCGAGGGTCGGTGAAGAACTCCAAGATCCCGAAAGTGACTTCCTCCAAAATTTCAAAATTAGCTTTGGAGCAAAATTAATCAGATCCAGTTATATTCTTTTATTTGTGGACAGATGTGATCACTGGACCAGCGGCTGTGAGGATTAGTGCTGTTTGTGGATTTAGCAAACTGCATTCTAAAATAAATGAGCAGATGTTACATGACCCACCATGCTATCAACATTAGCCACAGTATAAAGGTGGAATACGAGTGGCACTAAAAAGCCTCATAAATTTCAATATGAATTTGTGACTTCTACACCTGACCTATAAGGGACAATGGTCACCACACGCTGCCCTGCACCAGGCAAAATTAATAGTAATTTCATTAACAAAATACAGAAAACTACCCAGTTCCATGGCCTACACTTGTTTAAATTGTACAGTATTCTCATACAGCTACCAAATGGCAAAAAATAATTTATTGTCACGCTGAAATGCCTACTTAAACACATTAATACTGTACATATGCACTATCTGATAAAAAGAGGAAAAAAATCTTAAATTAACTACATTGCTTATTCAAGCTTTAAGCTTCTTCAAGTTTATGAAATGTCACTTACCGAGCAGTGCTTAGCCTTGGATGTAGTCACTCATCTTTTCTTCTCCTCTAGCCTTCTTCATCTTTCTCCAGCTTTGACAGAGGGATTATTCAATTCAGTTTTATTTATATAGCACCAAATCACAACAACAGTCCCCTGAAGGTGCCTTATATTGTGAGGTAAACACCCTACAACAATACAGAGAAAAACATTAATGTTAATAATACACTTTGTAACACAGAAATACAGCTACTACACTGGTAAACTAGCAGAACATAGCCAAGTTGCACATCAAAAATGGCATGTTTTCACTTGCGTATATACAGTGAGATAAAAAAAAAAGAAAAAGAAAAAAAAAGTTGTGTGTTGATTGTGGTAGTGTGAGAATTCCCATGACATTGCTTGGAAAAAATGCCAGGCTTCAGCCCACAACAACTTGCTTGGCCTACAGTAAGATCTATTTGTAACCACAGTGCCCCTTGGGAAATCCTGATTTATTTATATATATATATATATATATTTTTTTAATAAACAGTGAGTATTGCTTATTTAAATATTATATTGGATATATGTGTTGAGATCTATTTTATATCAAATAACAGATGGACAATTGATTAAAGGTAAACTCCAGGAAATTAATTAATAAACAGTGGATCAACCAAAT
>JAVDPK010000971.1:243092-253767 GCA_034780415.1 Cichlasoma orientale | reverse complement strand
ATTTTAGATGTGTTCCTGATCCAACACACCTGAATCACATATAGAAGTCATTAGCAGGACTCTGGAGAACTTGACTGGATACTGAGGAGGTAATTCAACCATTTGTTTCAGGTGTGTTGGATCAGGACACATCTGAAACCTGCAGGACACCAGCCCTTGAGGCCTGGAGTTGCCCACCCCTGATCTAATGTCTGTCTGATGATGTATCCAAATGCTATGTACTGTACAGTCATTCGCAAATATACAAACTCACATGAGGCATTGAATTTAGATGGTATGTGATAGGTCTGTTGGGGGTTGATTTCTGTGCAACTCAAGGTAATTCAAGGACCTACATATAAATACTAATTAATTAAAAAGTTATCTGTTGTTGCTGATAGATAAAAATGTACAGATTTAATAATATAGACTGTTAATGTTCTTTCTTCACATGCTTTTATGTTTTTCACTAAACAAGTTGTGTAAAAATTAGGGGGAAAAAAGCTGCCGGTTGAGGGTTACTTATAAGGATCCAGAGTTAAAAGAACTTTCTGAAATGCAGCCTTGATGATGAAGAAAGCAGTCCCCCCCCCCCCCTCTCTCTCACCTAGCCTGGCAGAACAGCACCCTCCCTGTTTTCAGGGTCTTCTTGATTTATAAATTAAGCAGCGAACATTAGAATATAAAAACATTAATATTAATAAGAAAACAGATGAGAAATAGCTACTTACTGTGTGTATTTCAGCACCAGAGAGGTCTGGAGTGCAGTTAAGAGAAAAAGACAGAAATATTATTAAATTACATCATCTTTATACTTTAATGTTGTTTTGGGGTGATCCATAATAAATAGAAATGCAATGTCTGACAAAACAGGCAAGCGGTTCAGACATCAGTGAAATCAGAGTTCCTGTGAAAGCTCAGACGGTGTAAAAGACATAATAAGCACCAAAGGAATATGCCCTTGCTTACTTTCGGAACAAAACTGAGGGTCAAACCGGGAGCTTATTATTTGGTAAAATGATGCCATACATTTGCTCATCTCTGCTGAAGCCCTGCACTTTTGGTCTGAACCTGGTCAGGACTAACATAATGAATGTGTATTCCTGATAGTAAGGCACAGATGATATGGGGCATGAGTGCAAAGTAGATCGGGAGATGACATTTATCAGTGGCACTTTAAATGCCTGTGGATATACCAAAATAGTGGCTGACAAGATGACTGTTGCCAGAAGCTTGGCAGAAGAGGAATACTCCACAATCCAACTCACACTGTCAAAGGCACAGAAAGGGTTTGCAACAAAAAAAAAAAAAAAGTGAAACGTATGTCACCTAACTTGAATCCAACAGAACAACATTAGGGTATTTTAAAAATGAGTGACACTTTGATTTGTCACTTTTTCAGCAATTTGCATTGAAAATTCAAGTGTGGCGAGGCAGAGACAGAGAGCGCAGTGAGTATTTAACCACAACTAAACAAAAGCCTACAAAAAGAACAATTACACTTACTGGAAAGTGAAAATGTGGGAGTAGCTACCTAAATATTCACTGCATTTTCTTTGGGCTGGTGGGAAAACTACAGCCTATTATGTTGGCGCATCATCCATTAACTGGGAAATGAGTAATGAGTGGACAAATAAACAATAAAAACAATAAATGTGTTATAAAGCCTAAAGTGTTTGTGGTGTCTGCTTGTACCCCACACTTTAATGCCATCATTTACCTTAATCTGAGAGGCTTTCTTTGAAGTGGTGAGAAATGTTGCACCCTAAAACCACATCTGCCAGTGGAAACAGCATGACCATTAACATACACTTGTAACATGCTCAGAGTAATATTTGTAATCTAGGAGTTAATAAATGAGCCTGACAATAAATGATAAATGAGTGTTCATCAGTAATCACTGAAGCACAGCAGATATGAAGTCTGCATGCACTCAAATGTGACAACCAGTATAAGATGCTATCCTCCAGAAATTCACCTCTTACCTTGTGCATCCATAAACAATGAATAATTATAATTTTAAATGGGTTAATAAAGTACAAGTGCCCTTTGATAAAGCTGCATATAACATCGTGCTAAGTGAGGACCATATGTTGATTATGGAACATATAAAGAAATAAAATGAAAGTCACCTAACTGTATATGACAGGAGAAAAAAAAGAGGCTTGAAATAGCTCTCAAGTAATTACCCTGTCTACGAATCTCCATGCACCATTGCAGAACCCTGATGTTAATGTCTTGTGGCAATGGAAGTATCTGATAAAAGGCTACAGTGAGAAGCATGCCACTTTTTTCATGATTGCAGTTTTCACTCTATGTTACCTTTGTTGTGCTTTGTTTGTAGATGAAATGGCTTAGATCTTCTTAAAACTGACAGGCATGCTGGACAAATTATTCCGTTCCAGCTTTGATCCCCAGCATGGCCTTCCAAGGGTGAGAGGCATCAAAGAGTACTATAACTGAAAAGGGACATGCTACTATACAAGAGGCAATCTCAACACCTTTGTTAACCAAGACCTAGACATGGGTCACATTGGCATTCACATATCCTGTACTATATGTGCTGCATATGTCAAGTTATGATCAGTTATTGATTTAGATGCTGGATTATACTTGGTTTATCACCTAATATACAGTACTGCGCAAAAATATTGTTCATCCTCTTTCAAGACCTCGCACACTGCTCGTGGGAGGTCTGGACTCTGGAGAAGCCAGTGCATGACCATGTGTTTTTCTATCAAGGTATGCTTTTACTGCACTGGCAGTATGTTTGGGATCATTGTCATTGGCTACTTGACAGCGACCCTTCCATTGAGACCATTTCTGATGAGGATTCGGTGAACAGAAGATGGCTCAACTGAATGGTCAGATACATTTCCAGGGTCCTGTGTCAGGTCTTTGCTGGATTTCCCCGTTTTTTCATTAGGACATGACTTTCAGGTTCATCCACTGTAGATAGTTTTTTTTTTTTTTTTTAGTCCTGCCACTTCTTTTGTCCTTCACTTTTCTAGTTTCCTCATTTTTTTAAGGCCACACTGCACACTGTGTTGAGATATGCAAAGTGTTGGCTAATAGTTCTTAGAGAATCACCTTGTTGGTGCAAAAATACTATTTTATGTATGTCAAACTGTGTTATCTTTGGCATTTATCATAGATTTAACTAAAGAAATGGGAATTGTGACAGGCTGCCACTAACAAAGTGCGTAAAGATCCTATTTAAAATTATTTGTCTGTTATGTGCAAGCACAACACTGGTTAATCCATTGAGTTAGGTGCCTTTTTTTATGCTTGAATGATTCAAAGGTCAGTGTTAAGTGGCTCGACAATTTCAAACATTCCTGCTGCATGAAACTGTACAGGTATGAGGACTTGACTGGAAATGAGTGAAAAAGCAGCCAATGTCTAAAGAAAAACTTTGAAAGACCTTCAAAAAGGCTTGAGAACTATTGCTTAAGGCTCCTTGGAGGCTAAATATAAAGAAATGAAAAGAAATGTTTATCTGTCTTATCCATATCACTGACTGAGTTTCATAAATCTTTGTTGTGATGGGTCTTAAATAACTATTTTCCTGGCACGATGTCCTTGTGTTATAGGTGGAGTTTAGGTAGGCAATTAGTTAGACAGAAGACCAGGTGACCTGACCCTTTTCAAAATTTACAAGATATATATCTGCAATAATAATAATTATGATTTAAAAACAACAGTGATTTGCTTCGTAGGATTTTAGGTGTCATTAATTATTGTTGCAAAACAATATACAGGAATGGTGTGTCTTGTTATCACTGAGATTGACATGAAAGCAGTGAAGAGGCTTCACAAGTGTGTGGAAGGATAAACTGTTGTTGGCAGATAAACAGCTTTAGCTTCTAAGTCCCTCTAAAACCACAAATTGTCGTTTTTCTACATTCCTCTAAACAGAATTAGCAAACAAGATACAACATGTGATTAGTGTTTGTAGGCGTATGTTTGAACACAGATGGAGTCCAGCGAACAGTTTTTTCTTTGCTTTACTGGCTCATTACTTAGTACACAGACGTGATATTGGAACTGATCGACTCATCTAACTTCCAGCAAGAAAGTTTATAAACCCAAAATGTTCAACTACCCCATTAAATAGTTTTTACAGCCACATTACTGCAGTGATTATCACAAGATGTATCAGAGCCCAAATGACTTGCAAAGTGTGTGCAGATGTAACTGCTGGGATGCAAAACATACTGTATGATCTAAGTCTTTTGTCCCAGCATCAATTGCACACCGTGTGACAAAATAAGACGTCCCCCAGGGATGACAGTGTTTAATAAGTGTGTGAGAAAGGTTGTTTGAGAGTTTTACAGTTCACTAGACTCTTTGCTGATGCAAGTACAGACAAATCTGGTTGAGGCTGAAAGGAGGATTCCTGCTAAGGCTGAGAGGAGAGAACAGTACTTCTTTGATAATCTCATTGTAAAGGCAATTTCGTGAAATGAAGAGAAAACATGTTTGTAGCAGCGCATAATAAGGAAAAAGGGAGAAACTGCAGCCTCACTTTATTGCAGTTTTAATGTTTTCTCTACAGCGAGCTATAATTTAATCAGACCACTAGGGTAGGACCAAAGACAAACAAATCAGAAACTACCGAAGGTGAGAAAACATGTTGTTCGAAGTATATATTTTCTATGAATGGTCAGTAATGTTGTCTGACACACAAAACCAGTACATGATTGACATTGCAGTTAAGTTATGAAATTTCATTTAGAAGCAGAAGCTTATTCCCATTCTTTCCGGGTTATCAGAAGACCTTTATGGTAAGATTTGAAGTCAAGGAGAAGTATAGAAATGTAGTACAGAGAATATAGGTAGGTAAAACTACAGTACAACATTTTTACCACAAAGTAAAATCACATGGAACACACTGATGATAATAATCCAAACATATCTGACAGTAGAATTTCCCTCAAAGCATTCTCATTGATTATTCACATTGATTATTTTGAGACAAATCACATGTGATGCTTATTAAGAGCATTATAGAAGCTGAGATGACTATAGCTGCTGGCTGAGCAAGAGCTTCAGCACAAACAATGACTGTTTAATTATTTATGGTACAACGTCACAATGAAAGCGTAGTGTTGTTCATTTATTTTGCCTCTGGGCACATTGCCCTTATTTAAAGGGTCACTGTCATGTTACTGTTTCTAGCTTCTAATCTTTTATTTATTTATTTTCAGAATACTCCTTTCCCTCGTGTAAGAGCTTTGGACTGAAATAGTCCGCAGCACCTCAAAACTGGTCACCAGAATATCACCCCTGAATGACAACATAAACAAGTACAAAGTCAGAATTGTTGAGGAGCAGTTTCAAGCATTAAAAGAATGATCAAACCTCCGTTTATAGATATCCGTAGCTTCAACATTACTGAAACTTTGCAACAGTGACAAGCATGTGTAAAAAGGCAACTAGAGAACACCACTCAAACTGAACTGCTACCTTCTAAGAAGCTGCTGGTTTCCAGTCACGTGATTGTGGTATTATGAGCAGCATTTATATTTGTGTTTTGAAATGTTATGTGCATAGTCAAAGATATAGATTACCCATAATGAGATTAGTTTCAAGTATCAGTGGATGAATTCATAGTCAAGGCTGCAGAAGAAAGAGTGAGTTAACTGTGGACTGAGTAACACAGCAAAGCCATGTGCCTCTGTTTGCCACAGTCATTGCTTTTTATCACAGTGAACAAATGAATGACGGACAATGAGAATGATTGCTTGCTTAATTGGTATTTATGATTTCATGGCAGTATTCTCCAGTTCTGTTTGACGAGGAACAACTTCCAGGTGTTGTGTTGGATTATTCATAACACACTTTAAGCTAGCCATTCCCTCCATTTCCTGCAGAATTAAAGTTTTCTTATTATTTATTATTATTGTAACTAAAGCTTCACGCACATCAAATGAGCTCCAGTGGCTTAAGTGGGTGATTAATTGCACCGTGCGCTAATGAGCCAGTTTAGTTTAAAATAAGTATCCTGTTGTTGGGGAACAGGGAGTGATAGGGCAATATGGATAACAGACAGATAGAGGTTTAAGGTAATTACAGCACACGTTGCTCATTACAGTCCATAAAAACATATTACTAATTAATGTTGTCATCAATTATATTATTACTCACAGCAAAAACAGAAAATGTTGGATGGCTTTGCACTGGTCTGGTGGCTGTGAAAATGTGTGAAAGAATGTCATCACAGTGTTTGCGGGATATTAACTGTAACATGAACGGCCTGAAAATGTACAGCACATCTATAAGGTATTGTTGCCATGCTATGACTGGAAAAGCTCCAATGCAGAACTAAAAATGTGTTCATATGTTGCAGGGACCTAATATAGCACCATCCAATACTGCAATGCAGAAGTTAGAATTCCACATTTACATTTTAGTTAAGATTTATAAGCACCACATTAATTTTCAACATTAATTAAAAGTTGTACTTTTGTGTTTCAAAATTAAGTATAAACCTAATATGACAGCAATAATCCAGCTGGATAATCATTGATGTTTTAAAGTGACTGAAAATAAGCAGCAGTCACATCTATTTTCACTCTTTTTTTCCTGTGGAATGCCTGGTATTGCAGAGGACAGAAACATTATAGATCTAAGTTTCAAAGTGTGCAACAGCATGTATTGATTTTGCTCAGCTTAAAGGTTTATCATTGCTTGTGTCCAGGGGTTAAAGTTAGATTTGGCAGGTGGAGGAACCCTAAAAATCGGATGTAGTGTTGCAGCATGGAGTAAATGATTGCTTAGAAATAAGCCACATAATAATTTGTTTTGTGAGCTGCATCAAATTTGTCTGTGTACAGACTGTGATCAGCTGAACTGTGCTGTCCCTCCAATATTCACCAGTCTTTGTGTATTTAGCTGAATTCAGCAAACTATGAACAGATGTCACATGAGCTTTCACTGATGATTTCCAACCCCTGCACAGTATAAACACAGTGTAAGAGGTCAAATTTGGAGAATGAATCTAATCAGCATCATCACTTAAGTTTAAATTGATGTCTGCAACCCTTGATGTAACCTAACATTGACCATGAACACCACAGCCTGCCCTGCACCAGTTTAACATAGTGCACCTCTGTAAAATCAAAATGTACCCACCGATGATAATATGGGGATTAAATAAACACAATTCTTCAGGACCCAAAAGCAACACTAACATGATGTGATGTGACGTAGATGTAATGTCTATTATATTATTCAATAAAGAAAGGTGGTTCACTGAGAAACAATATTGTGGAAACATACAATGGTGGTTTCATATGAAGTCATGCTGAAGGTAACAGAGATAACTTTCACAGTTCATTTTTTTTCTTGAGAGGTCAGTGAAGACGGTTTGTTGGTCTACATTGCGGAATGTCATTATTGTAGTATTATTATTGCAACTATCTCCATGTGGTCAGCCAGAAGCAATGCCAGGCTGCAGCACATGAAAAATTAACTCGCTGGATAGTAACATGCATTTACCTGCCTATCGGATGTAACCGCTCATCAATTAGAGCTGCTGGAACACGACAGTGGACCGTTCTGGCCCACTTTAACCCTCACTTGTGCCAAATATAGATTATTACTCACAGCAAAACTGAGGTTGTTGTCTACCAGGAAACAACCTCAGCAATTAGATTATTAATGTATACATCTGCTGTTATGGCTTTTCTATTTATAGCTTAGGGAAAAAAAGTTCCGAACAGAGTGTAAAAACACTAACAAAAAATATATATATTACAGTTGTTATTAAGGGATGTAAAACATTAAGATTAAGCCATCTTAATAATTTTGAAGGAATTATATATTTTTGAGAAAATGTAGCCTCTACAAATATTTAAAATGTTCTCTTAAGTATTTTTCTGGCTACACTTTACATTGGTCACTTAATAGGATGATAAACACTGAAAGGGTACACAAAGGTACATGAGTGTTGGCAGGCTCTATATATATATATATATATATATATACACATAAATTCCCTACTCGCCCTTTAGGCGGTCTTTATTTGTCCTCCACCAGAGGCCTGGGAGCTTGACGGTCCTGCCCAGTATCTTAGATGTTCCTAGGACTGCACTCTTCTGGACAGAGATCTTGGATGTCATTTCTGGAGCCACTCCCTCAGTTTGGGGGTCACTTCCTCGATTGTTTTCATTACCGGGGGGGACTGCTGTTACCTTCCACATCCTCTCTAGCTCTTCTATGAGCCCTTGGTATTTCTTGAGCTTGTTGCATTCCTTCTTCTTGATGTCTCTATCGCTTAGCATTGCTACATCTATCACTACGGCTTTCCTCCTCTGTTTGTCCACCACTATTATGTCCAGTTGATTAGCCATCACCAATTTGTCGGTCTGTATCAGGAAATCGCACAGAATCTTAGCTCGGTTATTCTCAACCACCCTTTTGACCTCAAGACTTCCAGGCTATTCTTGCCACAGATGTTACTGTATACTATGCCGGCCACTTTGTTATGGCATTCCAGGTATGCCCTGCCTGCTAGCATCTTGAACCCTGCTGTTATATGCTGGATTGTCTCCGGGGCATCTCTGCACAGCCTGCACCTGAGGTCTTGTCTGGTATAGTAGGCCCACGCCTCTATGGATCTTATGCTCAGAGCTTGTTCCTGTGCTTCCATGTTTAGCGTCTCTGTGCTGTCAGTCCAGCTTTGTCCAGCCATTGGTAGGATTTTTCTATGTCAGCCACTTCTTCTATCTGCTGGTGGTACATGCTGTGCTGGGCAGGCTTTGGTGTTCATAGTCAATGTTATACCAAGGGTAGCAGACCAGTCCTGTCCTTCCATGATGGCTCCTGTTCTCACTCTATGTCCTCTTCTTTCTCGGGTTTCTGCTGCCTGAGATATTCACTAAGCACATGATCAGTAGTACTCATGGATCTTTGTTGTTGTGGCCATCTCCCTTAAATGTGCCATGTTAAAACAGACACACACTGAGTGAAACAGACAGATGTAGAGTTGAGGAGGAACAGCTGAAATAAAGGAAACCTTAGAGGACTTATGATGACACAGTAATAACTCCAGTTCCTGCTTTAAAATCCCCGCTTAATTTGATGTGCTTACGTCATTTAAAAAATATTTAGGTATATCCTGGACACTGAAACTATTGGTAAATTGTGCATTTTACATGTATAATGTTGCTGTTATGCCAGCATGACTACAAAGAAATTTTCTCTGTGTACGTTGCTGAGAACTATGTGCATCGTGTTTGTTTTTTTTCTCTCTCTATTTTTCACACCAGCACAAACGGCAGCTACCAAAATGAACAAAGTTGACATGAAAGCTGTAAAATTTATTTCAGTTTATTTTTTACATGACTAAAAATGTGTTATAATCTACCATAATTACTTAAAAAAATACTACAGAAACTGTTTGGCTCTGTTTACCATACTGTACTCTGCAGATACCCAATATTTACAAAACACTGGCTAATCCAGCATTCTGTCATAATTACATTTAAGTACCTAACGGCCTACTGCTTAACATCTCTGTTTTACTCAGTAATTCTGAAGTGGGTTGTGTGTGTTTTTGCAAACAGTATGCACACAATGTGAAAAGCCAAGTCAGTTCTGCAACTTCTGAGATGGCCAAGACTCAAAGGAATCTCTTGAGGCCAATTGCATATGCCAGTACCTCTCAGATATGGACCTCAGTGCCAGGAATGGGCTCCAGTTTCAAGCTCACTGGTGAAAGTCAACAGGTTTAGAGAGAAACACAACATGTGATGGGTTTATAATTTCTGAAGCTTTTCCCTGTCCTTCTTAAAAGATGGCTCACTGACAGGAAAACAAAACAACCCCCCCCCCCCAACTTTTCCAAAGTATTTTCAGTTCAATTAATTATAAGAGAACAGAAATCCACTTTTTTTTTTACTGCTGCAATTGCTCCTGTAGTAATAATTGGTTCAAGTATTATTTCAGTTATGTATAGTACATTTAACAAATGTACATATATAGTACATATATAATAAACTTGTTAAATATATACTAATTCTATCTATCTATCTAGATTTTAACTTTAATTAAGCTCAAAACTTAAAATAATGAATTTGATGGCAGCAACACTACTTCTTTAAAAAGTTGAGACAGGGCCATGTTTACCACTCTGGAGCATCCCCTCTTTTAACAACAATCTCTAAATGTCTGGGTACAGACAAGACCAGTTTCTGTGTGAGGGGACTTGTCCCATATTTTTAATTTCCATCCATCCATCCATCCATCCATCCATCCATCCATCCATCCATCTTCAATTTGTCTAAGGTCTGGACTGCAGTTCAGCACCTGGACTCTTCTACTACAAAGCCATGCTGTTGTACTAGCTGCATTATGCAGTCTTTTAGCATTGTCTTGCTGAAATATACAAAGCCTTCTCTGAAAGAGACATCATCTGGATGGGAGCATATGTTCTCTAAAATCTGCACATACCTTTCATCATTGATGGTGCCTTTCAAAATGTGCAATTTCATTGTCACTGATGCAATTTTACATTGATTAACATTATTCTGAAATTGTTCCACAATTTGTAGATACACTTTTTTGCAGATTGGTGAGCCTCTGCCCATCATTACTTCTGAGAAACTCTGCCTCTGTCACGGTACGTGAGTGGATGGTGTGGCTGTGTCAGATGATGAGGACCCAAATGCAGGACTCCAGAAACGGCAGG
>JAVDPK010000971.1:217520-237322 GCA_034780415.1 Cichlasoma orientale | reverse complement strand
TCTACTTTATATAGACCACAAGTGAATGATTTACATATGAAAAGGAAGGATTTAAAAGCATGATGTGTGCCCTTTAAAGGCAGCCCAGTATAAGGGAAACAGAAGAAAGGAAGCACAGAAGTCAGCAATGCCAGCGGTTTAAGCAGTAAAAGGATGCATGTCTTATGTGCTGTAGAGATTGAGACATTTGCCAGTTTTTATAGCCTGGAACTAACTGGAGGAAACACAAAACATTTATGACAGCAAAAAGATTATTCTCATCCCTTGAAGATCAAATACTACAGGTTTCTCAAACTGCTGGCATTTCACAGACATGCACAACATGTTTGATGGTGCAATCGCACACTTGGTAATGGAAATAGTGAGAGCAGAAATTTTTAGTGCAGCTCTAACAACATCTGATGGAACAGCAGCATTTGATGGCCTGGGATGAAAAGCTTTTGAGGAGGTTTGCAATTTTTTATTTTTACACAGCAAAAGGAACAATACACAAAAAAGGTACTTTTGACTCAAAGTGTTTTTAAAAAGAGAATTTGAGAATGAGCATGTCTACGAGCTAAAGGGGTTTAATGCCAGCTGAATAGAATAATTGAATTACGGTGATGGCGTTGGCCAATGTAATGTTTACGGGTTAGTGTGTTATAATTAGGTAATTATCTAAAGACAAAATGCACAACCTAAAACTAAAATAATATCTGTTACAATAATCATGACTGAAAAAAGTATCCAATATTAGAATTAGGTCAAAAGTCAGGAGTCAACCAAAATTATAATTTTACCCAATTAAACTTTGTGTAATATCAAATGCACAAACATCAACCTCGTGGAGGAGATGGGAAGGACCAGAAAAGATTGAATGCAGGCTACAAATACACATTTTTTCAATTTGGACCAAAATTTGAAGTCAGTGAACCAATATGGCCAAACGAGCAAGCTAGCAGGCTAAAAATGAAGAGACTGGAAAGCTAGCCTCAAGCCGCCATACCGCAGCATTTACCGAAATCCATGTTTGCCTTCTGCAATTTTCTTCTCTTTTCTCTTTACCCGACCCCCTAACAGGTCACAGCAGTTGGCTGCCCCTCCCTGAGGCCTCTTCCTGTTAAAAGGGAGTTCGTCCTCTCCCCTGTCGCCAAGTGCTGCTCATAAGAGATCATCGCCTTGAAACAATGGTTGATTTGAACTGGCGCTATATAAATCAAAGTGAAATGAATTGAATATGACTACATTTATTAATCCAAGGCTTTAGCGCAAGGGATGCAAAATTGACAGCTGGAGCACGCCAGGCATAAAAATAATCTGCTTAGAAATGCAGAATGAATCATGTATTACTGAATATAGAAATAACAGTAAATAGAAACACGCTCAAAATTTACTGTCACACTCGGGAGACCTCCAACATCAGCCATGTGCAGTAACAGTAAGGACCTCACAGCATGTTGTCACAGCGCTGTCGATTCTCTCTGTGCCGTTGCCGGGATTGTGTATTTGTGGAAAATGTGAGCCAGACCACAGCAGATCCCCAAGCCACATGATAAGAGCCTCCGCCAGAGGAACATGCTCGCAGCAAACGCTCGTGTGGAAGTCACAGCTGGCCATGCTGCATGCTGCAGATGTGACACACGCCCAGTTCACTGTACTTACTGTTTTTTTTTCCTTCCTCACTCTTACTGATAATGTGAAATCAGGACATTTCTTTCTTGCAGGTTGTGTTTGTTTTTTTAATTTGAGTTTCTGTAGGTGAACTGCACTCCAGCTTCACCTGGAGCCGGTCCAAAAGAAGACCAGAAGGTATTTCCCTCGAAAAATACCAGGCAAGATCTACAACAGCATACAGGAACATATATAGATAAATACTTAAAGTTCTAAATTTGAGCTTTAAAAAAAAAAAAAAAAAAAAAAAAAAAAAAAAAGCAAAAAAAAATTAAATTCCTTATACTTAATTATGATTACAGACAAGTGTCTGTGGAAAAGAGTCCATATCTTTGTCACTTTGGTGAAGGAGCCCATTTCAAGCTAGCAGTTTAAATGAAACCAGACTAAGTTTGCTGGCAGACGGGGAAAGGGTCTCTTGGGTGGCATTCAATGCTCTGCAAACACTTAGCAGCTACATTTGATGCCCTGGTTGTTTGCACACAACACTAAAGCACTTGCAAAGAAGAGAAGGAGGGAAGGATTGTTAACAGAAAAAGTTACATAAAAATGATGGTTAACCCAAATATCTAAATCAGCCAATCACATGGTAGCGGCTCAGTGCATTTAGGCGTGCAGACATGATCGAGACAACCTGCTGAAGTTCAACCCGAGCATCAAAATGTCTCGGTGATGTCAGAGGTCAGAAGAGAATGCCCAGACTTCAAGCTGATAGGAAGGAAACAGCAACTCCAATAACCGCTCGATACAGCCAGGGTGTGCAGAAGAGCATCTCTGAATGCACAACATGTCAAACCTTGAAGCACATGGGCTCCAGCAGCAGTAGACCACCCTGAGTCTACAGAGCACACTGAGTCTTTCTGCTGCAACCTTCGGATCAGAATTTGACTTGAACAACATGAAAGCATGGATCCATCCTACCTCGTATTAATAATTCAGGATGGGGCTGGTGATGTAATGATATGCGAGATAGGTGTACCTTATAAATTACGTATGTATGGGACTATAAGAAGCCAAACTTTTCCTCGATCTTCACAGCTCCAATCTTCTGTACACCAGTCTGCCACTAGAGGGAGCCACAATTCAAGAGAATTATGATTTAAGGAAACGTACTCTCAATGCTGAAATCCACTCTTTAATTGAGTCTTGATGGTTCAGTTGGAATGAAGCAGACTCAGCTGGAAATTCACGCACTTCCTGGAGTAATCAGTTTCTTTACTCTGAGGTTTGAAATACTGTAATTACACACTGGTCCGCAACGGCGTGCAGTATTTTGACTCCACTATGTGAACACAGCCATTGCTCATTTAAAACTACTCCCCACGACATTAAGCATTAAGCATTTAACAGCATAAAACATTAATCCTGAACAAAAAATAATAATAATACATTTTCTGGCCCGTGCACCATTTCTGCTCACAAGCCGTGAGTTGCAGCATCTGGATTTATCTGCACTACATCAGCTATTCGCACATCCTGTGCTAATAAACTTCTCCCAGCATCAACATCGATGCACAGTGAGGGGAAAAAATAACACAGGAGTGTGGAGGATGAGTCACAGGCTGGAGAGAATGAGGGGAAAGGCTTCGGCAGCGCTGCAGAAGAGGCTTCTCAAAAATCCGCAGAAAAGGGCTAAAGGCAGGACGAGAAGAGAGAAGCTGATGGAGTGCACTTGTATCAATGAGTCAGATTCAACATCTGATGGAAAAAATGAGGAAAGAGCAAGAGAAGAAGATGGGTCCAAGAGTAGAGGCAGAAGAATTGAGGGCAATGAGTCAGAGCACTAGAAAGTAAGAAAGGGTGGAAGGAGAAGAGGCCAAGAATAAAAAAGACACATACACAAGAAAAAGAGCAAGGAAATAAAGATGAGCCTTGGGTTTAAAAAAACAAAAAAAAACAAACAAAGATGATTAGCAAGTCAGAGCACAGAAATAAAGGGAGTGAGAAAAGATGGAAAATTAATGAAGAAGAAAATGAACATCTGAGAGGAATGAAGTGATAAGACAGAGGTGATGAAGAGATCAAGGCTGCCAAATGAAAATAACCTATTAATACTCAGGTAGTGGCATGGTTTGGAGCTCAAAGTAAATGACGCACAAACATATTGCTTCATTAATACATCCTCTAACTCCAACTTTAAAATGTTTGCTGGGAGCGGACAGAGAAAGTTGGGGGTGTCACAGAAAAAGCAGCCGACAGACTGGAGCTGGAAAGTGACAGCTGATGAAAAGGAGACGACAGCAGAGGAAGTCTGTGCGTCTTAATGTTGGAAAAACTTCATTTACAATGTGCGAGCGTGCAAATTCACCGTAAACGTCTGGAGCAGGGACGGGGCATGTTGTTCCCGCGTCTAAATGTGAAACTCCACCTCCCTCTGCTGGCTGTAAACATACCCATTCTGCCCACACGCCGCACGTGGGAGCAAAACTATTCAGGGAGACACGCTAAACACGTTTCTGTAAGTGTTAAAGACCCACAAAGGCATCAACATTCACATCTTTATAAAAAAAAAATTTAAAAAAAGTAGGGAGCATGAACCAATGCCACAGCATTTATAGCCTAAAGTAACACAACGCAACACAAAACTCAGCACACAGCAAGAAAACAGAGAACTGGCCATCGGGAGCACCGAGACATTTCATGTAAGGGTCATTTTGGCCTGCTGTGACTTTGAGTGGCGATACAGTAAAAGCAGGAATGTGTTCACAGACGTCCCCAAATCCACGCATCACTG
Organism: Cichlasoma orientale; assembly: GCA_034780415.1. NCBI lineage: Eukaryota > Metazoa > Chordata > Actinopteri > Cichliformes > Cichlidae > Cichlasoma > Cichlasoma orientale. Next base: position 232,938 of record JAVDPK010000971.1, on the reverse strand, counting down.
GATTCCAGTGAGTTTTTGAGGCTCAGCAGAGCACGGAAACAGGCTCTTAGAAAGGTTTGTCTGACAGTCCCACCTTTTATACATTTGACATCTGCTGGATTTATCATGATTTCTTTGACTTGTTCTTCTTCCAGGGTGGAACGATTGTACAGCACATATCTTTAATTGCTTAAAACAAGAACTGGGAGCACAAGTTTGAAGGTATTTTGGATTTTCTCTAATCCACACGGTCAAAATTATACATACAGGCTTAAATATATACATTAATACCATTAATATTTGGTTAAATGTCTCTTAACAGACACTCTTGGTAGCCATGAACAAGCTTGTGGCATATTTCTGGCTGGATATCTGTTTTTAAGTGTTTTCAACTGTATCCAAGTTTCAACTGTGTAGCTACTGAGGTGAAGTTTAAGAATTTGGAGGAAGTCCTCCTCCTTCATTATTCCATCCACTATGTATAACGCACCAGTACCATCCATCCATCAGTACCACCGGCTGCAAAACAGTCCCAGAGCATGATGCTACCATCGCCATGCTTAGCAGTTGGTACAGTAGTCTCAGGTTTGAAAGCCTCACCTTTACTCCTCCAACCATACCTCCTGTCATTGTGGCCAAATAGCTCAATCTTTGTCTCATCTGACTATGAAACTTTTCTCCAGAAGGCTCGTTCATGTGGGCAGCTGCAAGTTTTAGTTGAGCTTAAAAGGTGTCGATTTTGGAGCAGGGGCTTCTTGGTCGGCACCCTCTGAGTCCATGGCGACAAAAAAACTCAAAACTAACTTTCTGGCCGTGACTACCGTATTGCAGCAGTTTCCATTTCATGGCAGGCTTGAGCCTCAGTGGTTCCTGGGTTGTTCCTGTACATCCTAACCAATTTCCTCTCATCTGAGGGTGACAGTCTGGGTCTTCTTCCAGACCTCGGCAAAGTGGTGACACATCTGAATAACTTGTACTTGCGTACAGCTGTTTGAATCATCTTGAAATCTGCAGTTGCTTAGGAATGTCTCCAAGAGACCTTCACAACTTGCAGGTCTCATGTAGAAAGAATCTGATATTGTACCAGCCCTAAAAATTACACAAATTACAAGGGTTACCCTAAGTGTCCTGGGATGGATTCAAATTCTTTGCCTGACCTCGTGTTTCAGTCGGCCCACGGGCAGAAAATATACTGAACTTCAATGAAACACCGTAAGGGACGATGCAGCAATTAAATCATGACTGGCTTCTATTTTTTTAAGGGAATTTTATTGGTTATTTCAACAGTAGCAGGTAAAACACAGACAATCTAATAAACACAGTGCAAAAGAATCCATCCTCTTCCATGTATCCTCTTCAGGGTCGCGGGGGGGCTGGAGCCTATCTCAGCTGTCACAGGGTGAGAGGCAGGGTACACCCTGTACAGGTCGCCAGCCTGTCACAGGGCTGACACACAGAGACAGACAACCATTCACACTCACACCTATGGGCAATTTAGAATCACCGATTAACTTAACCCCACTAACTGCATGTCTTTGGACTGTGGGAGGAAACCCACGCAGACACGGGGAGAACATGCAGACTCCACACAGAAAGACCCGGGCCAAGGTGGGTTCTAACCCAGACCTTCTCGCTGTTTTTCTAGCTGTGAGGCAGCAGTGTCATGTAAAAGAATGCAACAACAAAAGAAGATGTAAAAGTTACAATGTTGAATTAGCGAAAGACATTAGCCTCAGCGGTACTGACAGTAAAACAAACCTTCATAATGTTGGAAGTCACTATACCTGATTTACAGAGTACAGATTAACACATGATATCACCGTCACATTGTAGATGAGCAGCAGTCAGCAGACTGAATGTGGCCTCTGTGGAAAAGTGATGACACATTTTCCAACTGAACATGACTTATACCGTTACATCATGTTATTTACACCTGTTCCTCTATATAAGATTAATTTATCTATCATGTTCAAAGGAATTAAAGCTACACTGTTACTTCATTTTATTCCAAAGTGATGTTGTAGGAAGATGAATCCACTTTTGACCTAATTCAAGATTGTGTGTTGATACTAGAGTGTTAAACTTCTATGTGGCACACGTCTTTATTTAAAAAAAATTCTACATTCCCTCTATAGCAGTACCTGGTGTGTTGATGTTATTGAAATGCTTTTAAAATATAACTGGAAACAACATTGCATAGGCTTGATAGTGCCGCTTGTAACACTCAGCAGTGTAATGCCAACTCCAGCCACATGGTGGAGCTATATATCTATGATATTACATGCTGGTACTTCTGACAAGGAAATTATATATATATATAATTTTTAAGTTAAATCTTGTGTTTTGACTGTAATAGTACAGGTGAAAACCACTGCTGACCACAATGAACACAAAGTTTGAGTCCCGTTACATTTCATAGAAAGATCATACCAACAGTCAAACATGGTGGTGGTATTGTGACGCTGCTTTGCTCCTTCAGGACCTGCACGACATGCTGTAATTAATGGAACCATGAATTCTGCTCTCTACCAGAAAATGTGCAGCCATCGGTACGCCCCCACCTCTGAATGGCTCAATAAATAAATAAAATAAAAACAGAGGTTTCGGAGCGGCCCATTCAAAGTCTGGACTTGAATCAGATTGCAATGCTTTAGGATGACCTTAAACCCTCCAATGTGGCTGAATTAAAACAATTCTGCAAAGAATCTTTGTCCAATATTAAAATTAGTTTGATGATCAGAAGCACGTAAGTGTGAAAATATGCAAAAAAAATTTAGAAGAAATCAGGAAGAGGGCAAATACTTCTTCATAGCACTGCAGCTCTCGAAGGACATCTGTGCTGCATTTGTTTAAACAACAGTTAAAGAAAATGTGAATGGGTTTTATTACTGCTTTGTGTTCACGCACATGTCTATCTTTAAGCCTAGGCCTCTAATTACACCCATTAAGGCATTTATTGGGTGACCTGGTGTGATAATATGAAGTCGCCAGAGCTCATTCTCAGTTTCTGTGCAGCCCTGCCATTGGTCAGTACCCCCTGCAGTGTGCGCCAGCATACAATTAGCCTTCAGGCCGAGGCAGTTTCAGTGCACATACGGTGGCCCGAGATTAGTGTTAAGTAGTTTCTGAAGACAGTGCTTAGTTTGGAAGGGGACGGATTTTAAGTAGCAGAGCTGCCGGCTGTACAAAAATGCTCTTTGTTTATGCTGAACATCAAAAAGGTGGAGTTGCAGTTATAGTTAGATATGCTGTCATTTTTCTTGTTGCTTAGCAAAAAACACTGTGTGTATGAATAAGCTCTGTATACACTTTTTTACTTCCTTCATATGACAATATTGCAAAACCACTGTTATTATTCATTAACTTGTGGTTAATAAATCTGTAATAAAGCATTTAAGTAAAAGTTACCTTTCAAGAGTTTGTGCAGATGATAACCTCCCACAAAACCACTTTGTTAGCTTTACAGTTATTGTATTAATAAGATGTAGAGAGTGTAGTACTTATACTATCTGACACTCAGTAGCAAACTGCTCCAATAAAAAGACAGAAAAGGAAACACCGACAGCATGAGACAGTTCAGCCAAATACATTTTTAAACTTAGTTTAAAAACTATTTTTGGAAAACAATAACTCTGAAGCTCAACGCCCGATTAGGTGACTCAGCCTGCCATTTTTATTTTTATTTTTTGCAGTGCGGGGAACGTGTTCGGCTTTATGGCACATCACACTGGCTGCGAGGCTCAAACTATTGAGACGTAGAACAAAGATGAGAGGCTGATGGAGACTCCGCTGTAGAGGCTCTACCGCAGTGAATAGGAAGTTGGATGAATAGGATTTGGAGGGGTGACAAATCGAACGGAGGATTAGGTGTCTGTGTGTTTGTGTGTGTGCGCGCTGCGAGTGTGAGCTCCACCAGCTGGCTCAGTCTTCCTTCCCATTAACTGAGGAGGTGTGTGTGTGTGTGTGTGTGTGTGTGTGTGTGTGTGTGTGTGTGTGTGTGTGTTTGTGAGATATGCACCTCGTGTGTTTGTACTAAGACGTATAAGCCTGTTCTGGATGATCCCCTGGATGTTTCAGAAGTTATTAGATACATACAAATGTGCAACCTGTTAGAACCATGTGGAGTCAACGTGCATATTAAAAAAGGAGCTCTGTGTGACCTCAGGAAGTCATTGTTATTAATGATGCCTGTGGCCCTTAAGTGCACTGCGGATACTCACATCTGTAGTGTGCTAGCTTGCATCAACCAGTAAGTGATGAGATGTACTATATAATGTTGTACTATTCGATGAAAATAGTAATATATCACCTTTCTACTCAGCTGAGCACTCTAAGCGCTTTCTACTACAAATCTCAAGGCACACTTTTATCGATGGCCTGAGTGCTCTTTAACATTCACAATCACTCACACGCCGATGGGTGAACCGGGGAAACCCAGGATTTAGCATTTTGCCAAAGGATACGTTGGCATGCGGACTGGTGGAGATGAGGATTGATCATCTAAGCTTCCTATTGGTAGATGAACCACACCTGAGCCACAGCCACACTGAGCTGTATAGCATGCCTCTTTACAAAACTGAAAGATCAGCATCTTTGCTTTTTAGTGATGTATAACATTAAGATTTTGACATTATATATAAGTTAGCATCATGGATTATGTTAGCCAGTAAAGTGGCTAACATAACTCTGCAGACACACGGCACAACATAGGAGAGCCAGACCAACAGCTGCACCTAAAGGAGAAAGGACACTTTTCAAGGATGCTAAAATTCCCATTTTAGACCAATAAGACGGAAGGTTTGAGTAAGGGAGGCCATCTACATCCACTGTGCATGGCCATCAGAGGTGGTGGCCTATGACACCAGCTATCTGCTACCTATAACGCAGTCTTGAGAGCCGTTCCCGGGGGATTCAACCTCCAGTCACACCTTGACATTAATAACTCCCATGATGGTGATATGGGGCAATTGGTGCATTTTGTTTGAAGTCAGAAGTCATAAATTCCAAGTTCCCAGTTGGAGTTTTCAACTCGAATATCTCCTCAAATCGCACTTCCAAGGCCCCGTTTACACGAGAGCATTTTCAGTGGAAACGGCGTTTTGCCTTTTTCATTTTTGAAAAGTAGCGCGTTCAGACGGAAACGTTTCAGAAACTATCTCCGTTTGCATGGAAACACAAGACGTTGAAAACGCCGCAGTTCCCATTGCCAGGCCTCAAGCTGGCGGTGTGTATAAAGGAGCCAGCGTGCATGTACCAGTGCCCGATTTCAAAAAGTAGCGTTTTCACGTCGTTCTCGTGTAAACGGGAGACCGAAACACATCAAAACTTTGCCGTTTTCATCTGAAAACGCTGTCGTGTAAACCGGGCCCGACTCAGAGAGTCAGTGATGTCACAAAGAAACATATAGAAAAAGCTGCCTTTAACCAAAATAACCATGTACACATGGACAGGGCCTGAATATCTGACCTCAGCAAAACACTTTCATAATGAGTTTATGAGGTGAGTCGTGAGAATTTGGGTAACACTGAAAAAAGCATTGAGTCCATTTTCTAAATTTTTGGTTATTTAAAGTTTCAGGCAAAATGGTTTTAGAACACCAAGAAGTGCTGGGAGCCGGTTGTTTGTTGACACTGGCCACAGCAAACATAAGTGCCACATCCTCTGGCCTAAAATATGCTAAATTCTCTCCATGTACTGACAATACTCTCAGGTTTTGTTTTTGATGCCACTTTAAATTTTGACTCCATGTTTCCACTCATGCAATATTAGTCTATGTCCACTTCTTACAGCTGCTGCTATTTCTGTACATGCTGTGGTTACATCTCGGATTGATTATTGTAATTCTATCCACTCTGGTTTACCACACAAACTTCTCCACAGAGTTCAAATGGTTCAGAATGTGGCTGCTTGCGTCTTTACCAGAACTCCTTCCATAGCAGATATTGTTCCAGCCCTCCAAAAACGTGACCGACTTCCTGTAAAACACCACATTAATTAAAAGATCCTGCTTCTTACTTTCAAGTCTTTCCGTAACCTTGCGCATCAATATTTCTGTCATCCTCTGCACATCGCCACTCCTTTCTGCACTCTGACATCCTCCTCCTCTGTTGCTGTCATTATACCACCTGCTCACCTGACCACCGTGGGCTTTAAAGCTCTCCTGTACCACATTTGCAATATTGATTCTCTACCCATCTTGAATGCCAGCATTAAAACACAGCTGTCTATTCTAGCTGATTTTGTATTGACTTTTTAAAATTCTATAATGTATGAACTTTTATTCCAACTGTGTTTCCAATTGTCACTTTATGCATATACTGTGACTTTGATATTTAATTGCTTGCAAGTATCTTCAATGGTACCTATAAAGTGTTTATTTCTATCGTGGAGATACTCGACTACATGATGCACCGGCATCTTCCTGCAATATAGCAATAAAGCTGATCATTTATATATTTTTACCAATATCAGCCACTTCCCACTTTCGTGATAATCTTAGCTTACTCAGTTATAGATTAGGGAAATGCAAAGATTCTAAAATAAAACTAAATAATTTAACATTTGTATGCATTGACATTTCTGTCTACACAGCTCCTGTTATGATTGCCATTTCCAGCAGGCACCAAAAGAAATAATCCAAGTGGGTGCTGTCATGATTGCAGGCTATGGTACACGCGATGTTGAGGCTCCGGTGCCAAATGATGTGGGTGGAAGTGAGTAAAGCAAACTTTTTGTCTCCACAAATAGATTTATACCCTTTAAACCATGAGGCTTTTTTAGGATTTGGCTTGTAAAACGCGAGTACGAGCCATCGCGCATCCAGTCTCTTGCCGTCAGTCCCAATATAAGAGGACACTTTATCACAACATTTCACAGCAGACATTCTGACATGTTGGAGCAGAAAATTGATAACATTAGTGAAGGCTGCTTCCAAATTAGTTTTGTCTTCTCTGGCTCGCTGCAGCGGCTGAGTCGGACACTTAAACGGAACAGAGCTGTCGTTAAAGTTATTAGTTCCACCTGTGCCGCTCCTCCAAGTCAAGATTTCATTTTCTATTTCTGTTTCGTGCCTTTATTTGACAGTCATAGCCTGAGAGGTGCAAGCGGAAAGACGCACGCATACCAGATATACATACCAGACATGTGGGAATGCACACAGGAACAACGCGTACTGCGTTTGGCAGGAAGATTAACCTCTTCCCAAATATATCTTAGAGTTATGTGTGAAAAAGAAAGAAAGTAGACTTGATTTGGATCCAGAAGAACGTGGTTATGATCAAAATTAAACATCATTGAACCCAAGTTTTTAAATGTCAAAATAAATAATAGAAAACGACCAGAGGCTACGCACATGAGGAGAAATGATTCATACTTTCCCCCAGAAAAAGGGTATATACATAAAGCCAAACAATATTTTTAAAAAATCTGAGCTTTGTAAAGGATTAAATTTCACCGAGGGTCAACTCGAGTAAACCACGCACATTTATTTTGTTATATCCGTTAGAGTAAGTAGTAGTAGTTTTGTTTGTTGTTCTCTGGTTGTTTATTTGTTTTGGAAATCGATGCAGTCACAGCGTTTGGTTTGTGGGCTTTGCTCCTTTTTTGGCATTTTAACCATCTTTGTTTATTGAACCTGGCTGTAACCATATTGGAATGAGAGGGTAGACCTGGCGGGGGTACTGTGAAGCCAGATTAATGGGTTAAACTGTTGACGAAAGTCTAGCTGTGTTGAACCTTCTCGTAGTGTACCCCTCTGGAACTTTGTTGGTCAAAGCTAGCCCTAAATACTTAGCAAGGTCTAATTCACAGTGACATCAAGGCCCAGATCCAAACTGACCCCGACACACTTTGACTCTGTGTGGTGGGTCTGTCGCATTAAATCCCTCTAAAGTCCTCTAACACTGATCCATGCTTTTGCATGGGGCCTGTGCAGAACCTAATGACAACCTTGCAGCTGTCACCTACATGCTGCAGGTGTTTACTGTCACTAGTGGGCAGTGTCACAAAAAACCAGTCTGTGGGCTACTGTTTGTGCTGCTGCTGAGAAAAATGAAGTTATAACATGCAAAGAGCTGAAGTGAAACTGACTGTTAAACGCAACAAAGTGTCCACTTATCTTTGATGGTTTTGTGCACCTCTCCAATTTGTAGTGAACTTCACTTTTACTCCCTTCCAGATTTGGCCAGCTTTTAAAGCCAATCAGCATCCAGCCTATGCTGCTATGTGCTGTGTTTTTTTGGGTGGTTTTTTTTTTTTTTTTTTTTTTGGACTTTCTAGCTCTGGTTATTTAATTATTCTCTGTGATCTCTGGTTTGTGTAATGTTTATGACAGGGGTCATCAACTACATTTGTCCAGGGGCCAGAATTTTTCTTGGCAGACACTGTGAGGACCAGATGCTCTTGTAAAGTATTATATGAAATATAATATTGTATCCTAAGTGATATATTTGATTATATTGATTTTCTTTGCTGTTTTTAATGATGTGATGTGCAAATCTTGCACGTACATGTTCTTCTGCTATGTTGACGTTGTTATGGAGACACTGAAATTGTGTGCAGTTGTGCACGCAAAACAATAAAATGTTAAATGAAAGCAAGAGTTTATCCTCATTTTTGATTGAAGGCAGGCTATAGCACAATCTACTTTTCAGATGATGTTTCTGTTGTTTGTTTTTTTTAAAAAATATAGGAATATATTTTTTCCTCCTCACTGGGCTGGTCTTGATTTCAGTAATATTTGGGGGGTCGGGTTGAAAGCTCTGGGAGGCCGTTTGTGGCCCGCGGGCCGCCAGTTGACATTCACTGGTTGATGATAATTGATGAATGTTGATGAATACATGATAACTTCCTGTATTCCTTAGTATACTTAGTTCTCAGTTCCTAGTTGCTTTAGTTTAGTTCTCCCAGTGTAATCACCCTCCTGTCTATTAATTCTCAGTCTCCCAATGTCATGTGTCACAGGGTCAGTTTATGCTAGTGCCTCCTAGTCCTTGTGGATTTCTTAGTTCTAGGCTTTTGTAAGTTTATGGTTTTCAGTTCCCATTTGTACTTTATGTTTCATGCTTAAAAGAACTTGTCATCAGCCATCAATAAATGGATTGCTTTGAGTTAAACTCTGTCTGCCTCCATGTCCTGCATTTGGGTCCTCACTCCTTCCACGCGCCACATGTTCTGAAGTGTCTTCAGAACATGACGCCACTGGGGAGAAAAATAATTTAGCAGAGACAGGGACATGTAGACTGGAGCTGAAAAAAGTTTCCTCACTTGGTTAGCTATTTTTATTTAAATGAGTGGACTTTTTCAACACAATAATACCAAACAGAAGAGGAAAAAAACAGAAGAAACACTGTTTCAACTTCAGCTACATCTATAATTCACTTGTAATGATTTTGTCAGTGAGCATGGAGAATTCTGCTCCAATTTAAATTTGTTATCTTGACATACTGTAAAAAAAAAAAAAAAAAGTAAATTAAATTATATTAACTGAGTATTAGGAAATAGAAACAGTTCTCTTTTCAAGATGAGACGATGTGTTTGCACACAGGTACATGGAAGGATGAGAACATTTGTTCAGATTTTATGCTGTACTCCATTTGTTTGCATGTCTGAGCCAGACTGCTATAGACATCATTGACAATTTGTCAGGAAGCTGTTGCAAAGGATTGCATTATTCCTGAATGAATAAAAGAAAAAACATTTATATAGCAGAAGCTTAGACACAACTATATGTTTTGGTCAAGGTCTGAAGAAAATTGCTCAGGTAAAAGGCTGAAGACCAAATGGTGCATAATATATTGTTCTTCAGCTTTTGGCACAAAAGATTCTAGCTTAAATACACAGCATATGTGCTTTGCATAGAAGTATGAACATTATACGCTAATCCACTCGTGTTTGTGTTAATCTTTTTTTTTTTTAAATGGCTGATAATTTTTAATGACCAGTAATTATGCTTAGTACTTGAGTGGATTAGCAACAAAAGGTCCAGATTTCATTTTTGCAATTTTGCTTATAAAGTTTCCTGAAGATATTTTAAACTGGAAAAAAGAAAAAAGCTTTGTCAGAAAAATTTACTAGAGTCTTTTCAGATGTGTCACGTGCTGCTGTGGCCGGCAAGGCAGAGGACCCCAATGCAGGACTCAGAGGCGAGAGCTAAATTTAAATTTCAGCTTTATTAGCGAGCTTAAAACATAAAGCAGGGCTGGTCGGGAGCCAGCAGCACAAAATTATAAACTTGCTAAAACTATGAACTTGAACTAAGGACATGAGCAGAAGGTACACAGCAGGAGAGCCAATGATGACAAGGAACAAGGGAAAATGCAGACAATATATACACAGAGGGATAATGAGGGAAGTGGAAACATCTGGGGAGAACAGGTGAACAGAATCCACTAATGAGACACAGGAAGTAAAACGTGCAGGACAAGGGACTGTCAAAATAAAACAGAAAGTGACCAAACATGACACAATCCAGACTTGACATAAAGGAAAGCTGGCACACTGAAGGACAGAAACCAAACAGAAACCTAAACACAACACACAGGCTTGACACAACACGGGGAAGCAGGTCCACAGAGGAAACACAAAAACACAGACATAAAGACTGACACATGAACTGGACATGGAAGCAACTAAACGGGAAAGACACAGACAGCTGAAACACAAACACCGAAGACTTGACACAAGAGGGATAACACAGACACCGGAACGCAAGAACACGGGGAAGACAAGAACAAGGGAAACAGGAACTAAATACAAATAACCATAATAACAGAACAAACTAAGGATCTAAGCAAACTTGGAAACACAACTATATTTTTTTCCTATCATTAATTAAACCCCTAAACATGCATCTCTGTTAATCAAATTACATGTTTAGACTTTTTAATGAAAATTATCAAGAAACATAACTGTTATCACAAAACATTACAAATAATCCCAAAAAGATAAAGCCCAAATAATAAAGTACTTTACTTGCACAGAAGATGGAGATAAGACGGTGACAGAGAACCTACATTCCTAGAGTGTCATTATATTGACAGACGCTGAGTGTGGCAATGCTTTTCTTTACCTGCTCAGTAGTTGCTGAGCCTCCCTGAATCTCTATTTGAATGAGATTAACAGATTACTTACTAGAGTTATCAAGAAAAAATGTGAGACTTTTTGCACAGCAGAATAAGATGACACATGAATAGGTATAATAGTGTGCATAATGGGTGTTTTAGGTACTCATTATTAAGACAAAGCACACACGTGTGCAAAATGGAGACCTCACAAAGACCAAAATACACCAACATGGCATTTTCATGTACTATTGCTGTCTTGCAGTTTTTGAAAGAATGCAGTTTTACCCTGTGTGTTAGTCATTTGCAAAACTTTTCTCTGTGGCTCTGAAATAAATAGTCTGTCCTTTTCCATATTTACTGCATACAGCATAACACATCCATAATGACTACTCTGCAAAGACATTGATTTAAATCTTACAAAAAGCAAGCTCAGAAATCAAATAATGGGTTGAAAAATGGGGCAAATATAGGAAAACTGGCAAGGGCAATACAGGAAAAAGTCATTTTTTACTGTTCTTTCAATATATGCTCCTGAGCTCCAGTAGTGTTGTTTTACAGTAACAATATTTATTAAATACCTTTACCCTTAAGGGATGTTTCCTGGCAGAAAGAAGCCTTTTCATGCTGCATTTTATACACACACATTCACAATTTTTAAGTAAGGTTAAGGCTGTCGAAAAAATTGAAAAATGTATACCACCATCCCAGGCTTGGTTTTAGCCCTCCCCGTTATGATTTCAGAAAATTACCAAAATTGCTGGACAACTCAGTGCATATATTGGCAAAAAAACAGCATGTATTTTGTCAAGCCGCTAAATGGTTCTTTTTAATTACCATTTAGTGTCGCCACCCGATATGACCGAAAATCAATCACATAACCTAAATTATTGCAAACACCCATTTGTGAGGTAAAAATCAAGGGACAAAGATTTCTTTTCCACCACCACTGATGATTATTCTTAAAAGTGAAAGCATTTCTAGCTGTGTAAAGATGTTCAAAAGACATTTCCAGTCTGGGGTAGGGCACAGCAAGGAAGCAGAATAAACACAAAAGTGCTTTTTATTTGTTTTAACCTCCACTGTGCTTGTCTTAAATAGGCCAGAGTCTTCTATATTTTATCAGTATGCTGATGAGCACGTAACATCAGAGTTAATGGATAGCTGCATATCAAAAGTGATTTGAGGAGTTTAAATTAGTAATAGCATCTTTGATACATATTCATTTCAATTTTGCAGCAGCTAAAAACATTTGCACATTCTAATTGATGAAGTCTTTTTCATGTCTTTTTATTTGAAGGTGAGAAGAACTTTGAATTTTTATACATGTTGTGAAGCAAATCTTTTTTTTTTCCAAAGTACACATGTCAGATTCAGAGTTTACATTTACTAAAACCACTTAACATTACTAAGTAAAAATTATTATCCGTATTCATTTTTTTAAACTTTATTTTCTAATTTACTGTTTGCAGTCAAAAAGTTCTGCTGACTCACAAAAACACACTGATTTTAATTTGGCTGCTGCCCTCTTTGATGCTGGTTTTGTTGTCAAGTGCAGCACTGCTTGCAGTCCTCCTGCAGCTTTGGATCACTCCTGACCACTTGCACATGCATATTTGTGATTTTAAAGAATTCTGCACTGTGGATTTGTGCACCACAGTCAGACTGTCATTCTGGAGTTCTGCTATAATGTCCTAAAAAAAAAAAAAAAAGAATCAGTGCAAATGACTTAGCCATTGTGCTTTAAAGACTAAACATGGTCAGTTCTGCCTTCAAAAAACAATGTGTGGACAGCTGCAGTGCTTAACTCAAGGACTCACAAATGAGTCCACAAAGCAATGGGGGATGTCATGTTGGCTACGTCCTTGGCTGGATACTTTAAATCACTTCTGGGAGACTTCATGGGTGATGATGGAGATACCTGGATGGTGGTGGTTGTGGGTAACTTGGGAGGAAGAGCCCAGACAATAATAACCCACTGAATAATAGTGTTTTGTTATTGTTTAGATTGGCTAGAATGGTACCACAGTGACTTATGTCAACAGCCAATGGGCCCAGTACAGAAGAGATTCCTGCTGGGATCATGCGTACTTCAGACACTGTGGATATTGGATTGTCTTGATTGACATACCTCTTTAATGTTGCATGGAAGTCAGGGAGAGTGCCTGAGGAGTGGCAGAAATAAGCATTTTGAATGAAGGGAACGTAGTGGGCCATAGTGCGTGCTCTATCAGAGTATCACATTGCTCACAATCCTTTAGGAAAGTTTACTCCTCGTTGCAGCCAACTGTTGAACCTTGCATTCCGAAGGAGCAATACAGATTCTGTCCTTTTTGTGTCCATGTTCTTGGAACATTTACAGTGGACGTGATCACAAGCTATATCCATGGTGAAGAGCGTGTTTTGGGAACTTCAGAAATGCCTGGTGCTTTTTGCAGACGGTGTGTTTCTATTGGCTTTATTGGCACATTCCTGTTAGCATGCATGGATTGGTTTGATGAGTGTGAAGCAGCCAGGATGAGCATCACCACCTCGAAGTCTGATGCCATGGTTCTCTGCTGTAAGCAGCACAAGTTGTTAACCTGCACTTTGAATTTACAGTTCTGTAAAAAGATTAAAATAATGGGCCTCATTTCATGCAATGTATTATTTAATTATTTATTTATTTATTATTCAGACTTCATCATGCATGGTGAACTGGACTGAGATCCGGTGACTGACTCAGCCTCTAGCGTTGGCTCTAACTTTAGGATAGGTTTCCTGCTAAATGACAAAATGCACTTTTTAAGTTTTGGCTAAAATCTGACAGCACAGAATATTTCTGGATACTGTATGTAAGCAGTTCAATCATCCATACTACTGTGTCAGGTACATTTGAAGTTCCACATGTTTAATCCATAACAGAATTACCATCATTTTTTTTGATAAATGTGGTTCTATTTTTGGCAACACTTGCTTCATTATTTTATTTTGATAGAAGCTGATTCTTGATTCTTCTGCCATTAAGTCCCCAAAATCTTTCCTTTTTAAATATTTTTGGGACTTAATGCAGATTTAGGGAGCTGTAAATCTTGTCATTTGCAACTATACAGTTATGTATAGTTTGTATCCTGTAAATCATCAGGTTACAAAGTGCTTTGAGTGGTCCAGAAAGTGGACCAGAAACATCCTATATAAATGCAAGTTTATTATGAATTCTATTCTTAAATGTATACAGTACATGCCTACCTACATCCTGGATATCATTCTTGACTTGCAGAGTAGTTATGGAGGGTTTTTTTCTCCATTGTGTCACTCAGTTATCCACCATGTTCATTTACCACTTTTTTGTGTGTTTGTGTGTCCGCCCATATATACTTTATTGGAATGTACCCAAATAATGGGTACATTCCAATAAAGTCAGCTACTTAATCTTTTTTTTTTTTTTACACAATTGTCATTGACTTTTTGACTTGCATGCTGTTACATACTTATGTGATGGAGAATTTCAACACAAGGAGTTTACTTTCAGGAATTTATTCAGAGTAAACTAATAAAACACAAGCATCAGAGAGGGTTGATATTGGGTGAAATGGAAGAGAGGGCCCTGAGTACATAATCTAAGGCAGTTTTATACCCAGCAAGGCCCAGATGAACTGTATCAAATAACAACTCTCCTGTGTCTGTCACTTTTTATACAGTGTAGGTTGAACTGCCTCCAAAACAGTAGGAGGGTTGTTTAAGGTAGCATTATGTAACTTAAGAGCAGTCACAATAGCAGTTTCAGTGGACAAAAGTGGATTTCTGTGCATTAAATTTAGCTTGATTCTGACAAACTTTAAATGGGAAAAGGAACTGAAAGCCAACAATTTAGTTGTCTAAAACAGCAGGTACATGTTGAACATGTGCTTCAGCTGAAAAAACTCAACAACTTCAAGGTATCATTTCATACCATGTACCTTCTGAACTTGGAGTTGCAAAGCTTTCTTTTATTGTTACTAAAAGTAATGAATGAAAAATTGTATTCAGAAATTAAATTGATAAACACATTTTGAAATAGAAGGCAGTATAAATAATTACATTACTAGCAGTCTCCTTAAACAGAAAAATCATATGAAAATCTGGCTTAGTATTAGCTTTGGAAATGTGCCTTTAAATGACTGCAGGATAGAAACAGGAATCTTTATTTGGGTACATTGGAGGCCCCAAAAGATTTTGGCCGCTGTTCCCAAAAGCCGATGGATTTTTACAATTTCAATTCTGTAACGCATATACTGTACTACCTGCTTCAGTCTTAGTCTCCTTTTAGCTCCTTGGTTATCTTAAAATATGTTGGCCTCTACTATGTGTGTAAAAAACAAAACAAGTTAATGTGTATATCATGCCAGTCTACTAATGAT
>JAVDPK010000971.1:176899-211766 GCA_034780415.1 Cichlasoma orientale | reverse complement strand
TATATATATACTTTTTTTTTTTTTAAATCTTGAAATTTTTTGAAAATGAAATCAATATGTTCTTGGGCCCCTAAAGAAAATTTCATCAATTTGGATCAAATGTTTTTGAAATATGTAAATATTTGCATCTAACAATGGTAAAGTATCTTTTTTAAAATTCCTGTATCTAGCTCACAATCCGGCAGGGGTACGTCCCTGCCAATATGAAGTGACGGCAGTTATGTCCCTACCAATATTTGCTCTGCGGGTGTCATTAATGCCGCACCAGACCCCGCATCCCTACCAAACCTGTGTCCTTGCAATGTGGATCACCACCAAAATTTAATTTAATAATGTTCCTTCTACCACCCCCAGCAACTCCAGAAATTTTTGTTGAAATCCGTCCAAGTTATCCTGCTAACAGACAAATCGACGAACACGAATGAAAATATCACCGTGAGGTAATAATATAACAACAATATTTCATATTTTTAACCAAAAGAAAGATTGTTTTAAATTAGAAATGTTTCATTGACATTTTAGTATTTTTCAAGTAAACAGTGTAATATTAAATTCATGCTATCACCGTACTGTATGTGTGACATAGAAATTCTTCAAACCTGAGCTCTTTTTTTATTTGAAAAACATTACTTAGACCCCCTACTTAATAGAGAGGTTAATAAGAATAAACAAAGTCTCTGTTAGGTCACTGTTGTGTTGACTGCTTTTTAGGAAGCTTTACTTGATGTACAGTGGCACCTAAAAATGAAAAGTAGAACTCTGTAGTTCTGCTTGCTTTACATAGTTTCTATTTTCTCATAGCTGCTTTTGTTTGTGTTCATACATGCTGTAGTAAGCTCTTGTGGAAACAAGTGCTCATCAGTCTTGGCATGCGTATGGAGCGATTTATAACAGTGAGCTATTGTGGCATGGGCCTGTGGCACATTGGGCTAGGTCAGCAATCTCTCTCAAGGCTTAGGTAATGAACAGATAGAGCTGTTATCATTACTGTGATAAAAGTGGGGCAGTGCCACTATATCAGTAGAGAAACGTGCTGGCATGCTTTGTCAACTTTTCATCGGAAGATTTTTGGATTACCTAAAGAGACTTTCTATCAGAAAAAAATAATATAGGCACTCAGCTCATTAACCAACTGCACGATTATGACAATGTATACAATCTTTATCTTATTTGCAAGCAATATTTACCTATTAAATTTGCTAGATGACAATGTAGCTCTCAGTAATTCTTTTCAGGGGTGGGCCATCAGGGCCAGAACTTATCAGATTTCAGAAAATTTTGACTTTTTCTTCTTTTTTTTCTTTTTTTTACTCTTTTACCCTCATGGTCGTGGCGTTATGTGTGGTCACTGTCTGACTAAATGTGACTGGTGAATTATTTTTCCTTTGATAATTACTCGAGTAATGCCTACCTGTGATGCAGCATTTTGTCACACTGAGTAATAGGGGTACATTCTTTCAGTCGGGGTGTAAATGAGCATTCTAACGGTTGTAAGTCTTGAGTTAAATCACTTTATTCTTTTGATGAAGGTTAAATAAGTTGATGCGGTTGCATCCAAGGTCAGTAGCCTATAGCTCTTGTATCACTGAATGCAGTTAAACTGCAGGAGAACAGCACAGAAGTCCTAGATGTAAAATATTCTGCCCACCAATCTCCTTTGTATTAGATTCTTTTCTGTTTTTTTCCCCTCTTATTTATATTGCTAATGATTTGCTTCTCTTTCCACCTCCTCCATTACTTTAATTACCGTTCTTCTCACTCTCAGCAGATCTTGTTCTTTTTTCTCACCCTTTCACAATTCTTCCACCACTTCCTTTTTGCCTACATGTCACCTATCATCCTCCCCTCAAAACTTCATCATTCCATCTTTGTACTGGCGCAGCTGCAAAAATGAGACTTGGCTGTGACTAATCTGCTGGCAAAGCCTCCAAGGGCCCCATGTGGTGGTGCCTCTTCACAGAGGACACATGTGATTGATTGATCCTGGGGAAAACTTTGTCAGGCTGGCTATCATGACTGGATCTCTTTCCTGATAATAAATTCCCTCCTTCCTAGTACTATAGGGAGGCACGAGTGTCACGTGGTGCCTTTTCAAGACACATGGTGCCTTGGGTTATTATGGTTAATCTACATCTCCGGATGATCCTTTCTCTTGTATGTAAAGTCTATGTCTCTTTTTGTTTGTGTCATTCCATTTCTTTGACCATAAACTAGCCATTGTATTTTTATGCACAGTAGGTGTTTCAGTAAGACTGAAAGTAACTGTAAAGAATTTCTGTGTTATTGTGACTATGGGTATTTGTTCAAACATGAAAATGCAGTTGTATATTCTTAAAGTGTCTGAGTGTGTATCAAATATCATTCTAATAACAAATTTCTAGGCAAACTTAGTGTGCATATCAGATGAGGGCAGAGATAGAATAAGAGAATTACTTTTATTGGTAAAGTGTCATGACAAATTGATTTTCTTACTTAAATCCCAGTTAGTGGAAAGGCAATAGCAGGTTGACTGTTTCTCTCCCTAAATGGCCCGTTTTCTTTTTTCCTTCACAGATCAGCAGCACCAAGTCATCAAGAATCACATGGCAGACCCCAGTGCCAAAACTAGAGGGGCTACTACACTGAGTCTCTCTCCCTTTTTCCCCTCTCTACCCACACATATTCATTTATCAAGCTGGTCGCTCTGGAACATAGATCCCCATGTTTTATTGCAGGCTAAGTCACCCATTCTAAGACTTTCATGTCAATTTGTCAATGACTGCAAGAGTCAGTCAGATTTGTACGTGTGTGTACATATACATACATAAACTACCATAGATATAATTTTTGCAGTAAAATATAAATGTGTATAAAATATGTATATGTATAAAATGCATGAATGCAGGTTACTGTAAAGTCTTTGGAAGTTAATTTTACTTTGCTAAAATAAGGAGTTGCCAACCGCTATATAGATTTTCTATTAATCTATATATAATTTTTAATAATAATAAAGAAGATTACTGTCAGATAGTCAGATAAATTTCTAACAAGCTATAGGCCAAATAGAAAGCCAGTTTTCAAAATGCTGTCCCACAAAGACATCCAGATATGCCAACAAACTATTTTAACATTCATTCCTATGAATAGAAAAGCTCATCTAGCTTGACTGCTGTCAGTATCACACCTTCACATTCGTGTGCACTGCCCTGCAGTCCTTGTATCTGGAAATAAAATGATTGAAAGCACTGTTCCCTGGTTTCATTTTGGGCTCATGAACTGAAATATACAATTGTTGATGTTTCATTCTGTGAGAGAACTGCCCCCAAGGTTGTAGTACAGAAAATAGATTTGCAACACCTTTTTTTACAAATTAACCTTCCAATTTATATTTGATTATTTTCAATTACTATTTTTTTTTCAACAGGCATGCAAATACATATATTACTGAACTGATGATTCGTGCTTTGCTACACAGTGTCTTCAGACGTGGGAACAGTCCTTGAAATTAGATGTATGTTTGTGTGCGGTTGTATAATTCATGTAAACCGTGGCATGTACAACCATATGTCACTACAGGCAGGTCTCATGGTAATTTGTAAGAAGTCATCTGAAAAACCTAGCACTCTGCTTTTGTAAATCATCTAATGTATAATTTATGTGAACAGGAAAAAAAGGTGATTCGTATATACGACCTACCATACTATATTATTATATTTTAAAGAAAACATTTTTTGTGATTCATCTCTTACCAGAATTTCAACTCTTGTGTATACTGAACATCCTGCATTGTATTTGATTGGATACAGTACCTGGAAGTTGTCTGCTGGGAGGATTGTAGGACATTTGTGTAAAGTCCTTGCAAAGGTGTTAAGATTTGTCTGTGTTTCTTTTTACTAAATATATACTGCAATTTCAAATCCTGTTTGGAGTACATTTTCTGAAGTGCATGGAGTCACTGACTAGTTTGACTATTTCTCTTGACAGCTGCAGCTTGCCTGTGCCTGTGATAACACCAACATTATCATGCATACATACAGTATAAGATGTTACACTTCTTAGAGTAGGAGCTGATCACTGTCAATACAGAAATGGTAATATAAATTATATCAGTCGTACAAATTATTTGCCAAATTTTCTGTTAGCCTTTAGTCTTTTTTTTCCTTCTGCCTGTATGTATTAATGACCCAATTAAGTGCCATTTGTACCACATACACATGGTATGCTGACTGCCATGCATTTAACCATAAAATGAATGAATAAAGTAAACTGAAAGCAGCCATGACCTCCAAATTACACACCAATAACTGGCTTTGGCACTCAAGGAAAAACAAATTAAATCGTGCACAAAAATGTTTGACACAGCAAGCGACTATATATGCATCTATAAAAGAAATTTGTCAAGGCATATTTAGAGAAACATGGGGCCAAGGCTCTATCAGTGCCAGGAAAAAGAACATTTGATTGGGTTGTCATCTCCGTTTCACTCCTCGTGTAACAGCTTTTCTCTGTCCAGACATTTGAATGGAGGTGTAAATGTAATGCTTGTAAAACTCCAGTTTACAAGGAAAACATTCATGCCCTTGGAATCAGATGTCAGATACCCCTAAAATTGTGTTTCTATGTCTGTGTTATGGTCTGTGGGTCTGCTCTGCAGTTTTGAATTCTTTATATGTGAGTTTGAGTTTCTGGTTAAGTTTTTCCTGTTACTCCTTTGTTTAAGGCTTTGATTTTTGTGTTCACTGTATTCTTTGTTTGTTCCCTTTGTTACTCTAGTAGTTTAAATTGTCATTTTGGAAATATTGAGTTTCAAGTTTTTAATTTTGTGCTTGGGTTTCTGTCTTGACTTTGTTATTCCTGCTTTCTCAGTGATTCCTGTGTTTCATGTTCAGTGTGAGTTGTATGAGTATGTTTCATCACCTTAGATGGATATTTTGGTTCTTAAGAAATGTGCTGAGTTGCTGCATTTTATTGTCTTCAGTGCTATGCCAGAAATTACATTTGAGCATATCCTGGCACAATGGACTGTTAATTTGTTAAAAAATATGGATGCTCATTACAGGAAATGTGTTATTGTGAATCTATGTAGTTTTATATTTATAGCAGAAGGGGTGAGAGCTTTAATTTGTTTTTGCAAAACATATGTAAAATTGATCAGCTGGCTCCAATACACTTTACACTGAACACATTAATACTTATATTTACGTATAGTTAATATGTATAGGCTACAGTAGTAAACATAACAGAGATACTATTATTTTTTTAATCATAATACTAACAAGCACCACCATGTAGTACAGGAAATTGCTGCTTCTTATTTCTGTATTCCTGTAACTTCCATATGGATCATTAACTGGTAGGTTAATGCTTGGAACAAGTTAGCTTTAGCCTCAGTCTTTTTGTGCATCATTACACCACTCTTAATTAGGACATCATGCAGCGTTTCAATTCATACTTGAGATTCTATTGTTGTTTCTGTTTTTTTCAAAGAGAGCTGGATAGTAACAGGGACACAAGCAGGCAAGGGTGAGAAAACTGACCCCAATTAGGTGGATTATTATTATTATTGATTATTTTACTTTCTCTCACACACCTACACACACACACACACACACACACACACACACACACACACACACACACAAAGAGAGAGAGAGAGAGAGTATGGCAGAAAATCCCCTGAAGTGCAGATGCAGAGAGCAGATAGTCAGCAGAACCCAATAACAGATCGCTAAGAGTCCCACATTTTGTGTTCAAAGCAACCCACAAACAAGCAGTATAGGGAACTGTTCTATCTTTTGCATGGACATTAATTCCTCCTACCTTTAGCCCTTCAGGACAGGTTTGCAACCACAATTATAATAAACATAACTTGGTTCCAATTTTATCCAGCTGTTCATAAATAAAGAATGCCATGTCATTAAAAACCTGTCCCAAAAATTGCACAAATATTACTTGTAGTGCTGTTATGCTGCTTAAATATCAAAATTAGCATAAACACACGACATTAAGTAGTGCAAGACAAAGGAAGTAAAGTTACATTGACACAGACGGATGTTTTCCCGGGTGAGAAATCAACCTAGACTACTGGTGTCAAATTCATTTTAGTTCACAGGTAGCAAAAGAAGTACAAGAACATTCCGAACATATTCACATTTTTGGACCATCGACATGCAAAACAGATGGTGGTCTGAGATGCCTTAAGAAAAGAAAAAAAAAAATATATATATATCATTAGATGTGCATTGCAATTGCTGGTGGATCTACATGTACAAAGACAAAAAGTAAAAAGTAAGTTCTCTT
The DNA here is from genome assembly GCA_034780415.1 of Cichlasoma orientale. Lineage (NCBI taxonomy): Eukaryota > Metazoa > Chordata > Actinopteri > Cichliformes > Cichlidae > Cichlasoma > Cichlasoma orientale. Next base: position 205,487 of record JAVDPK010000971.1, on the reverse strand, counting down.
TGTGAGTGAAACAATTTATCTAATTTCAGAACTCAGAATATGTGACCTTTTAAAAATAGTGGTGCATATTTATGCAAAAGTAGAAAAAAGAAAGAAAGAAAGAAAGAAAGAAAGAATGAATCTGCTCTTTGCAAACTTTGCAAAGCCAGTGCATCTAGCTCAGTGTGCCAGACTGGATCCAAGCTTGACACGCCTGACAAAAACAATCTGTTGTTCAAAATAGTACTGTCACAACTGAGGTGCAGTTCAAACTTGAAAAGACATAGACAGATATTTTGTCACATTTACAGTCCACATAGACAGCACAATTTGGTACAGTGGAACCACATACTTTAGCTTGCTGGGTGGAGGCAAAAATCTGCTGGCTTAAATCCTGGTGCTTTTATAATTATGAGGGTTTTTGTTTGTATATTACTAATAATTCACTGTGTAAATAGCCATATTTATTTAAATATGGTTATTTGCGACTCTCTTTTATTCATTTCTATTTCGAATCTTCCATATGAGTTTCTTTCAGTTCTGTTGTTTAGAATTTGTCACTGCAGTGTTACTAATCACTTCAAAGTGAATTTGTATGAGAAGTCAGATCTTGCAAGCCCAAGAAAGAACAAACACTTACTACCATTATTATGGAGACTTGCTTTCTCGCGACCAGAAAAATGGACTACTCACCTATTTTTATACACGCTCTTTGAATTATCTTTCACAGCTTTTCATAATTCCCCTTCAGAATAATAACACCACTTGAGCATCACAAATTCTTCCTGCGCCCCTCTATAGGCTTGTCATGGCTTTGCAACCTGTCAGCATCCTCACAGTGATGTCTTACTCTAGGGTTCACTCTGTGATGACCATCCAGTAAAGCAAGGAGTCCCATGTAAAGCTGACTTAGTTTATCATCCAGACCATGTTTCTCTGTGTTCTCTCTGGCTCTGTCCTCCCTGGTGACCATAGTATGACATGTGTCAGTGGTGCGTGTTAGTGTTGGCCGATGGAGTGGAGAAAACGCAGGGTTAGCCTCCCTTGTATCAGAGGTAAATGATTCACTGGGGTGAGAAGGACATTCTGCAACAGTGAACAGTTCCTTTAGAGTGCTCTCTTTCCCTGCAAAGGTAGACTTAAAATGACTGCCATAGAAAGAGGTGGACATGTAACACAAAGAAATATAAGAATAAGGAGTCTACCAGAAGATGTTGAATGGTACTCAGATGGTGTTCACACCAGAGGTAAGTACATCAATAATTAAAAGAAAAAAACCAACAAAAAACATGTCACAGTCGTTTGGGAAGAACTGAGTGAGGATTCACAGTTTTCTTGTTATGTAAAATTATTAGAGCAGCAAACATGAAGACAGTTTTTTTTCTTTTCTAACAGATTTATTGCCAAAACTCCAGCTAAACAGCTGTTTATTTGGTTGCAGTAACAACTAGACACTTAGATCGTAGCTCGTAGAAACAATCCAAATCCACATGCTCACTGCCTGCAATCTGCATATTATCTGTACACTGCCACCCCTCCATTTCTCTCTATATATGGAAACAAGTTAACCTTGAGGTGAAGTGGAGAGAGCAGTGCTGATGTAAGAGGAAGGACTGCACTGCTAAGACAAGAAAAGAGGAGAAAGTATGATTGAAGAAACTTAACAATAGTGTCCGAGGAGGAAGACAGGAAAGTCACAGTTTTCCAATATATTTCCACAGGAGTGACAATTTATTTTAAAAAAAAAAGTATGCCAATAACAGGGTGCTAAATATGATTTCCCCTGAGATAATCACCGTGGATCAGGTTAAAAAAAAAGGAAAATTGGGACATCAATATTGATGTGAAAAAATAAAAAATAAACAGAATATAAGTACAAACAAAGTGAGGTATAAAAATATTCATGAATCACTGATTTGCGTATGAAACATTCACATGCGTGTTTTATGCAACGATTTGTGGATATGCACTGTTTGTAAATGAGGCCCATTGTCTCAAAGAACTTTGCTGTTTTTAGCAAGTAAAATACTGGACAGATGACTAATATTGGTCATGAATACCACATTTCTCTTTGTCTCTGTTCTTTTGAACTTTGAAATAGATGGAGCAACAATTTGACTTCTGTATTTGTTCTGAATTCAACATTGTCACTATGTCAAATTTGGTTTGACCATTTGGTGAGCAAAATCCACCATTTTGCTCTGTGTGGGCAAAAAAGTTGATCTTGTATGTGTCTGTATGTATTTAATGTAGCAGCCTCATGTGACATTGCTGTCTCCCCTTGATGGGTGTCATAATCACCCCTGCTTGTTCGACCGGCCTTGAGGATGTTAAAAATGAGGGCTCTTGGCTATGTGACATAAAACTTCTTTAAAAATTATGGAGAAACTTTGATAAGTCTTCAGCAGGGACAGGGAGCTGTCAGGAAGACAGATACCTTAAGTGAAGCAGGGACCTTTCATTAATGTAACACAATCCCTCTATCATCTGTTTTTGCTGACATCAAGAAGGTTGTGTTAAGGTATCCTCCAGCATTGCTTATCATTTGCTCTCTTATGAATCTCTTGGTAATTAATCATAACATCAATCATGTTTTAACATCAGGACGTGTGTGTGTGTGTGTGTGTGTGTGTGTGTGTGTGTGTGTGTGTGTGTGTGTGTGTGTTGGTTTATATTTCAAATCTAACTTTACAATAATCTTGACTGATGTTTCATTATAAAGGGGTGTGCCAGTTCAAAAATGATGTGGGCTGGGTATACTTTAATTCATCTGCTTACAAATATTTGTGTCAAGGGTAATTTGGACTGTTTAGTTTTCTCTGTTTCTCTGTTTTTACTGTACAATATAAAGCACCATGAGACAACTGTTTGCTGTGATTTGTGCTATGTAGATAAAATTGAATTGAACTGAAAGAAATATAGAACCTTATTATATAACGGCTTATGGTGAACTTATGTAGTTTCAGAACCACAAACGTAGAGAGAAAGTGCTGCAATTTCTATTTTTTACCAAAAGTGGCAATATATTAAGGGACTCTAATTCACTTTTCAACAGATCCCATGAAACATCTTTAGGTTATAAATTATACTGAAAAACCCGAGTTAAGGACCTCCCAGTAATATTACTGTCAGATGATAAAATTTACTCTGACTTTTCCAATCACATTAGTAGTTTTTCCTGAAAACTGTTTTAATGTCAAGTTAAAGCATAAAGCCTTTTTTTCAAACCCTTTTTATGTTTTTCCGAGCAATGCACATATATGTGTTTCAAAAGTAAACTGTGTTGGAAAGTCTTTTCAGTTCTCTATTAAAATATTGACAAGTGCCGTCCTGCAGTCGAGGAACATTTTGTTTCTCTTGTATTCCTGTTTCTTGTAGCATTCATGAATGATTAACTCATAGGTTAATGCCTGGAACAGGTTAGGTTTAGCCTCAGTCTTTTCGTGAATCATTACACACTGCTTAATTATGATATCATTTAGTATTCAAATACATATTTGAGGCTCTTTTCCAAAGTCCTCATTTTCATGGTTGCTAGATGATATTTTCTGGCCGATATAAAAAGACTATATATTTTATTTTCAATTTTCTCGTATACAAATCTTACCAATCTGATTTCAGATCAGTACATACACATATCAGCATGCTTAATATTAGATTATTATACTTAATATAAACTAAGGAAGTGCATTTGTGCATTTGTCTATATGATTCAATTAAAAGTGTAATAAAGCAGCTATACTACTGGTCAAGTAGGACCATATAAGCCTTTTCCTCCTACTCTTTTCTGTCAAACTTGAAAGAAAAATCTCTGGCTAACACACCACTTGATCAAGATGGTCTTATATTGCGCTAACTCCGCTATTGGTATTCAAGACACATTTTCAAAACAAAGCAATTGCAGCAGACAAAAAGCTCCTCCAAATCGAGCTTTAGAGCTCACTGGAAAAGGCCAGAAGGGGAGCTAATTTTTCATAATCAGTGACAGTTGCACTGATGTAATCTTTGAGCACAAGCACAACTAGCTTAGGAGGCATCTGCCAGAGTGACACGGGTCTAAAGGGGAACAGGCTGAAGTGGGAAGGCGAAAGCACTAATGCATATGACAGGCCGAAAGAGAGAAATGTGAAGAAAAATCCAGAACCTCTAATGAGCAAGGGTAGACACTAATTAAATTTGAGAGGAAAATATCAGCGTAAAACTTCATTTCAAAGAAATGTCTGATAAAAGGGACCTCTCTTTAAATATATTGTTCTTTGAGTGAGGGTCAGTTAAAATCAGTGGTCACGCATGACTGAAGATGTTCAGCAAAGCAGACAGGCATGTACACACAGACCTGAGAGATGTGGCGCTCAGTATGAGAGGTGTGAAGTGATCACAAAGTGTTGGGGGTAAAAAAAAAAAGAGCTCTTAAATGAATGCAAAAAGATGGCAGATTAATAGAAACTCCAGCTCTTTCCTTGGAATCTCATTTTAAAACATTTTATTTTTTTCAGTGTATCAGGGCAAAAGCCACCCTGTACCCAAGGATAAGTTTTGTAAATGGACTCCACGGGCTCTAGTCATGGTGCCATTTGCCTGAAACGGAATATTCTGAATATGAGGGGTTTTGTTTAGCCTCTTTAAAAAAAAGAAAATCTGAGTAAAAGGTGTTGCTGGTGATTTCACTAATGGATTTAGAGAGTTCAGTTAATACTGAGGGGAAAAAAATGGTGCAAAAACAGACAAATTACCATTCAGAGCTCGGCAGTCACAACACAAAGAACTTTGTTCAATTAAAAATGTATCAGAAATGAGCTTTTTCTTAAACACAAGCACAGACATTTCATTTATTTAAATAAAAGAAGTGCTCTAGGTTAATTTATTTTAGGGTATTCATTTAATATTTATACTGTTATCTGCTCTAAACTATATAAACATCAAATCCATAAGATCTTTATACTAAGTTTGTCCTGAGGGATCAACAGTGACATGGTGGGGGGTTCTCTCATTTTCCCATATTTAGGGTGAAGCTGCTATCCAGTTGTGAGTGTAAATATAACATTTATTTCATCTATACTACTAATCTTGTCCATTACTTAAATGTTATTATGATTTTTTTTTAAAGAACACAATTTACAGGAAGATTAAAATTAAACATAGGTGCATTTAGTTCCTAGAGCAGCAATAATAATCTCTAGGGCAGCAAACTCACTATGTACACTCAGTAATATCTCACTAGAACAAATTTAAAATGTCAATAGACTAAATTATATTCCTGCCATGAAAGCCCTGAGTGAAGTTTAGGAAGAATGAATAAAAAAAGACGAGTCATCATCAGTCATCTTGTCCTCCTCCCTCTGCTGCTGACGTGGATTCATTGCCTCCAAGCGACGCTGGTAGAGAGACGAGGGATTTGCCTCATTTTATGATAGCGGTTACACTGCATACGGTAAAGTTTTGTTTTAGCCTGTTTTCAACAATTTACATAAGGTGTGGTTATGTAAAAAAAAAAAGTATAAAATTGAAAAAATAAACTTTTCTACATGTTTAATCTTGTTGTTGTTTTTTTTTTTTTACTCACAAAAGGTTTTGATCGCACTTAACCGTAGTAATTGTTGTCATCTCAAGTATATTATCTTTCACTTCACTGGCTTTGCTGTCTTCATCACCGCTTCTTTGTTGTCTGGTGCGTGTGTGTGTGTGTGTATGAGTGCGAGTATCACAGAGACAGGGGAGGCTGCAGCAAAATCAGCTAGTGAAGACTGTCATTCTTCTTTATGTTAAAAAAAACGGGAAAAAAAAAGATTTAAGATACATTTTTTAGTTGCAACCATGATTAAATGCTCACACTGTTTTGCTATTATATGTATGCATAATATACACCTTCACTGCCACATCAGATGTACGTTATGGATGTTGTTGTAGGTTTGTGCAGTTTCTCATTAGCCAAGAATTATACCTGATGGATAATGAGAACCTATGTGCATTAATCACCATTCATTCCGCGGAACTGGGAATGTTCTTTACATCTATACAAATGGGTAGATATTACTCATCTGTTAATAAGATATGAAATGTGATGTGGCTTTTATTTTGCAGTCAACTCACATGAATTACAAGTCAGACAGCACCTCACCACATAAATTTATCTAGCTACTCATCAGGGCGTCCTAAGGGCCTTTTGATGGAAAGCTAGCACATTATATAATGCTGCAGTAATTCCTATTTTTCTATCAAGCTGCCTCAAGACACACAGCAATAAAGTGTGCCATTATGCTGATGTAACACTGTATACTTTACTGACTCTGTGTCACTGGCTCTCAATTAGGGAAGTCCCAAGCTGATCCTAAAGATTGGTGTTTTGACCAAGCCAGACATATTTTGTTGTACCGCAGTGACTAAAATGAAGATGATTAAAATTTGTTTTTGTCCACAGCCACCTGCGTGTCGCTCCATTGCTTTTGAGCATTTGATTGCATATAAGAACAGAGAGTACAGCGTGTGGATGTGAAAGTTTTTCTGGTCACAGCAGTGCGAGACTCTGTTGTGACACTGTTTTGACTGGCAAAAATTCACTGAACTCAGACAGTAATAAAAAACCATTATCTCTTGTTCATACATTCAGGCAACGGCTTCTCATTTTAGCCTTCGTTGATCATCACTTTTACTGTTTAAACTGAAGAAACTGTTGCCAGTGGCAGGTCATGTCAGCTGTTTTAAGCTGTCTTCTTTCCATGATTAACTTGAAGACAGGCCAAAAATGTGCCTATTGTTGAGTGTGTGTACTCTCTGCATTTTGCACTCTGCCAAGGCTTCTTTATAAGGCAAATAAGTATCACTATATCTTTTCTTTAGCCCTCCAACAGACACACTTTATGGGATGTTACGCCACATTCGCTGTCTTTTTTGGATCTATTAAAGGTGCAAACAAGTACAATCAGGTGACTCACTCAGACACTGCTGAATGTTAGACTGTGTTAGACTTAATGTGTGTTTTGTGTCATTGTCCATGTGTACTATGAGATGCTGTCCATCCACATTTGCTGCATTTGGCTGAATCTGAGCAGACACTCTGATTTCACTCTTTCCCAGATCACATCTTGAGTAGATGTCAGAGTTCTCAGAATTTACCAAACTCTTGATTTGCTTACTCTTAATTTTCTTGCCATCTGTGGCTTTACTTTGCTTTTGCAGCCCAAGGAGTCCAGAACCTTTACTTGCTCAGGTGATGTCTGTTCATAAAAACAGATTTTGAGTCAAATGTTCAACTATCTTTGGGCCCTTAAAAACAAGGGTTCCGCAAGCTATAATTGTGAATCCAGCTTGGATGTGAATGCCCCCAGATTAAAGCAGAGCATCTGCAAAATAGGCCAACTTTTATGTTTTAACTGTAAGTTTAATTTGTTTTGGTAAAAAGCTAAAATAACAAAATTCAAATTGTGGACTTCTTTACACCAGAGCACAAAATGCATGACATATCCATTTTAAAGGATAAACACTGAGGCATGTGTGTCTTTGACTGGTAACTACCCCTCTAAGCATCCCATACAGTATATACATTATAATAATTGTGATCACTTAAATGCTGTTCCTAAAGGTCAGTCTTACTCCTGTGTGTGTGTGTGTGTGTGTGTGTGTGTGTGTGTGTGTGTGTGTGTGTGTGTGTGTGTGTGTGTGTGTGTTCTGAGTAGGACTCCCAAGGCTGTGAAGGTGTGTGCGTGCATTTTACACAAACCTATGTTAACACCGAAGCCTAGACTTTACTTAAATACTCACTGCTACATCACTACAGCAGAATTCAGTCAAACAAAAATAATGAGTCTTATTCCAGTATGTTAGATCATCACATAAAGCTGTCCTTGCATGTTCGTGTTGGGTGATTCATGATGCTTTATGCAACCATATCTTCTTTAGTTACTACTGCTGTGAAACAGCTGTTTTTTTTTTTTGTTTTTTTTTGTTTTTTTTGCTGATCCAATCAAACACAGTTAGAATCTTCTGCATAAACACTGTTTTTTGTCTTCTCTTTGTCATATGCATGCATTCACACAACTGCATGACTTCCCTCTTCCCTATTAACACCACTTGCCTATAGGGAGATGGCAAAGTTAAGTGAGCTCTCCATCTGTTAAATTAGAGAGTGTCAAAACTTTTAGCTGCTGAGTGATCCAGAGACATAATCCCATGTCTCCCTGGGTAATGAATTGTACTCATGCTAATTAGCATGCACATGGCCAGCAGTAGCAGTGAGACTGTCCTAATCAAACAGACTTGTGGTTTTGTCATGTCTATGGTTACTCTCTTCTCTCTGTGGCTGGCTGGCTGGGCCTCAGTTAAACCCTTTGCTGCTCACATTTCCCAAACGCGTCCCACTGAAGCACCCAATTTTGTTGGCTAGCATAAAGAAACTTTATATTAGCAAAGAGAGACCGATGACATGTGACAGCAGCAGCCCGCCCCCCCATCCCGCACTCAAAAGCAGGCATACTGCAATCATGAAATTTCTGCAACTGGTGTGTATATATATTTTATATTTTCCTAGGAAATTTTGATTTTAATGGAGTCACACTTGACCCCTTGTATGTGGATGGCATTTCATATTATTCACTGAAATTCACATTCTCAGAAATAGCTCTAATTAATAAACAGCAATTAAATAATAATACAACAAAAAGTTGCATCAAATGTCTGATACAGTATGTATTATTAATTGAGCATTAAAGGACATAACTGGACAGAATGAAACAAACTATAGGTTATACATTAAAGTAAAGAGCAAAAATAAGTAACTGAAGAAATGTGACCTAATTGATGGAGTCCCTGTGGTGTCACCCTGGTGTCACCATGTTTACACTTTGCAGAGCCATACAGAGATCTGACTCTCTACGACACTCTCTTTGTACGACATTCATGTCGTACAAAGTACCGTATTTATTTTTCTGTTCACATTTTTTTGCATTTGTAAGAGTAATATAATTGGTTATCACATTGATATTAGTAACGACAAACAGATAATTATAAACCCAGGAATTTTTATATTAATGCATGCCTGAAAAAGACAAACAGGTGTTAAAACCTTCCTTTCTCAGTCAATATTTACATCTTATGCATGTGTATTATTAATCTGTGTCTCGTAGTTGATGCAATGATAGAATGAGAGTTACGGACATGGAGAAGTGTTCAACAGTGAATGTAGCAGAGGGTGTCTGTGTTGCTAAACACTGGCTATAATAGAGGCCAAGGATTAGATTGCAAACTTTATACCTCTGCCCCCCCCCCCCACACTCACACACACACACACAGCATTTCATCAGGGCTTTATCTGGCCTTTTATTTGCCTTTATCGAGCATGGCGGAGGCAGCCCGCTCGCCGTTAACAATGTCGGGCTAAAGTCATTTCACACAACACTACTTGGTCATGTAAGCTGACAACTTTTATATTCCCTTATGTCCTTGGCTTGCTCTGTCGTGTGGGCTTATCTGGAGCGAGCAGTGGCGCAACCGGTTGGTTTTCAGCACCACGACGTGCCACAGAGTGGGGTAAATTGTGCTAATTTCAAGCCTGGAGGAACCATTACTGGGAGGTGAGCATAACTCGTAGTGGCAGACAAAACTGCTTAGGAGGGAGCACACATTGCTCATGGCTCTACTACATGCTGCACTGGGTTTAAGTGTTCAATACAGGATGTTGGTGTGCATCAGTGGTTTCACATGGTGTTTATTCTTTAGTGACGTGGAGGTGTTGCTTGTCTTGTATGTATATCTGTGGTGATGGTTGATTTTTGGTAGGTGGAATAAGGGGTTCATATGCGCACTCTTTTAATTAACCTCATGCCCTGTTACTATTCACACCGCTAGGACATTGTTGACCTTACACCGATTTATGCCGCAATAAAAGTGGCAAGGTTATGGAAATACAGGCTGATGTAGGACGTGAGGGAGAGGTTGCTGGACCAACCTTTAACAGGCTGACTGAGGCCATTATCCTTGATGTCAGATGAAGAGGTGTGAGATGGAAATGCCCCTTGCATTTCATGCTTCACTACTTGCTTAATGCAGGGACGGCACCCAGGGAGATGGACTAATAGTGGACACTCAAACATGTCCCGTTAATTTAAGACCGACTCAGACATGTACACACACACAGACACAAAAGCTAAACACAAAAAAAAAAAAATCTTAGTCATCTCTCGAGGGGTGAAGAACAGCACTAATAAGGGATTAAAACTCAGGAAGGTCCTATGAATGTTATATTACAGACATTTTGATTTGTGTATATATTCTCTTAACCATTCAAGTGGGACTAGAACTAATAATTTTTTAATCAAAAAAAATGCAGATACATTTTTTATTAATCCTTTTTTGTAAATGTAGTCAAAATTGTGAAAAATATCTATCCCAATTCCCACGTTTTATCCAAAAACTGTGCAGGGTGCCAAAATATTCTCTTTCCTATCACCAGAGGAAGTGGAATGGTTAACATCTTTGATGACTTTTAAATTTTAATTTACTTCCTGACAATGAATAGATTATTTAACCCAACTGTATTCCACATGAGTTAGTTGAGAAAATTATGTGACACCATGGTATCACTATATATGTAGAGCTGCCTCGTGCAGCCAAAATTACATTTCACTCATTACATATAGTCATTTGCGTTGCATTCTATTGCCAATATTATCTCTTTCTCTGGCTGCCATATGCTATTAAGGTAATTGTATTAGATTTCGGCTGAGTCATTTTTACACTTTTTTTCTTAATATGTCCTTGTTTTACTTCTTCATCATTATATAATCCTTAATCTAAAATGACATGGGGCACATATAGCATATGGATTGCCTAATAGAAGAACTGTCATAACTGTCTTAAAAAAAACATGTTTATTAAGTAAATGAAAGAAGAAAAAAATAATAATTCAATTCAGTTTTGGATTGCTTCTGTCTGAGCAGATTCAGAATGATGATGCTTGATTGAATATTGTTTTCTCTCTCTCTCTCTGTATTGCTAAATCAATTAAAAAGTGTGATATGGGTCCATTCAGCAGTACATAATTATCTTGTCATTCCAGTTAATTAGCTTCCTATAAGGACTCACAGCCCACAAGGTAACTGCCTATCAAACAGCAGGGCGGATGACTACATTATAAGATGACTTGAGGGAAGTGCACTTGGGTCAAAAGGTAGGTCTCTTTCCCACTGGAGCTGTGCACAGTAAACTTGGGGTCAGACTGTATTCAAACTCTTAGTCATGCATATTAATATAAAATCCAGAGTTAATCACAAAACAGCATGTACTGTATGAGCATAGACAGATATATAAAGCTAATCAGTAGGACATAGACTAACAAGGAGGCTAAAATAATGCAGACGTTTTCACAATTTTCTAATTGTGTAATTGATGTATTTTTTTGTCATGGTGACCACATTGTGGAATGCATTTAAGGGAAATACATAATATATACATTGACTGAATGTAATCTCACTAATCAATCAAGGATTCACTGTATGTGTGCCTGACATGTGCACTGCACTAGTTCAATAGGTAAATAAAGAGCTGCAACTAACAGTCATGATTGTTTCAGTTTGAATAATCCATCTGGTTCCCTGAATGATTAATCATTTCATTCCATTATTAATCTAAATTGCAAAAAGAAGGGGATTTTTACCACCATGACGTTTACTTACAGCACCAAATGCACACTTCCATCCTTTATCATATGCTTCACGTGGTCTGGTTTGAATTGTCCCTTTGGCTTTCCGGCTTACTGCCATCAGATACGTGAGGGCTGAACTTGGAATCACAAAATGAAAATGGCCGTGTTTCTGTGTTTCTTTATCTATTCATCTTAATTTTTTTCTATTTTTAAATCCTGGAATTTACATGTTTTCCCTGTGCATGTGTTCTGTTCAGATACTCCTGCTTCCTCTAACTGCCCAAAGACATATATATTAGGTTAACTGGTGTGGTTGTCTGTCCCTCTGTGTTGGTCCTGTGATAAAATGCCAAAGTCAGCTGGGATAGGCTCCATTCCCCTGCGACCCCGTTGGATATCAGTGTTGTTTTCTATCATATCACTTGTCTCGTAGTTCTTTACTAATTCATCCTTTAGTCTGAACCCACTTACATTTTGATTTCAACTAATTAGTTCCAATGTAATTATAGTCAATATGCAATGTCAATTGCCCCAGCAGAGTAAAGGACGGGGAATTACAAATGGTCAGACACTTACTCTTTCCATTCATTGCATCTCCAATGACAACCTGGTTTTATTATTTTATTTGAGTTGAATATTTTTTCTAGATTTTGCGCATTAGTGTTTTGCCAGTTTATCTACCATTTAATGAAATAAAAAAAATGTTTAAAGTTGTTTTAACACTTTTTAGGATTACTGTACACATGTTCTTAAACAAAAAGAAGCCATCTTAACTTAACAGATTAACAGATTTTGCTGAATGAATAGCTTGTGGCAATATTCACTGATCTGCCGCACATTCCGACTGGATGTTGTTTTGGAGATTGGGCAGGATGAAGCAGTTATGTAAGCAACAGCTGAAGTCATCAGGGGAAGCAGAGATTTAGCCATACATCTCTGTTAGAAAGAAGTGATATTACCAATATCAACAGACTCACACTGTGCTTAAGCACATCCATGGACTCCAGAGGCTGACGTACTGCTGCTGAATGGCAAAACATCAGTGCTCTGCATGAACATCTGTTCATTATATGAAACTGTTATTACCAGTTGAAAAAATTAACTGGGATCTTGTCCCATAATGACACTAAAGCTGAAGGAAAATAGGGAAAATATATGTATTCAAATCATTTTCAGCTAATTACGCCGCATTGTACTTGCAAACAAAATGAACATATATAGCAGGTTTTCAAATGATAAGAAAACACTTAAACTCTCTCCGGTACATGCACTGTACAAGGAAAGCAGGAGCAGAAAAAATAAATAAGAAATCTCCCTAAGCAATTCATGTGTGCAAACTACAGACCATTACAAACATTATAATTTTTGATAATTTGTGGTACACAGAATAATTTGTAGACTCAAATTAATCATCTGGACCTGTCAATTATTGAATTTATTCCAATAAAGTAATAATTCATATTAACTAGATTGAAAAAATAATTCTTTATACATTCAGACCTACTGCTCACATACATTTTCTTTTTCCTTTGTTTCTTCCTTTGTGCCATTGGGAGGAGTGGAAAAGCTGTTAACAAAATGACAACATACACTGCTCAAAAAATTAAAGGAACACTTTTTAATCAGAGTATAGCATCAAGTCGATTAAACTTCTGGGATATTGATCTGGGCAGCTAAGTAGCGGAGGGGGTCATTAATCAGTTTCAGCCACTTTGGTGTTAATGAAATTAACAACAGGTGCGCTAGAGGGGCAACATTGCGACAACTTCCAAAACAGGAACGGTTTTACAGGTGGAAGCCACTGACATTTTTCCCTCCTCACCTGGACCCTACAAAGGTTGCACAAGTAGTCCAACTCCTCCAGCATTGCACATCAATATGTGCCATTGCCAGAAGGATTTCTGTGTCTCCCAGCACAGTCTCAAGAGCATGGAGGAGATTCCAGGAGACAAGCGGTTACTCTAGGAGAGCTGGAGAGAGCCATAGAAGGTCCTTAACCCATCAACAGGACCGATTTCTGCTCCTTTGTGCAAGAAGGAACAGGATGAGCACTGCCAGAGCCCTACAAAATTACCTCCAGCAGCCACTGGTCTGAATGTTTCTGACCAAACAATCAGAAAGAGACTTCACAAGAGTGGCCTGAGGGCCCAACATCCTCCAGTGGGCCCTGTGCTCACTGCCCAGCACCGTGGAGCCATTTGCCATAGAATACCGGAATTGGCAGGTTCACCTCTACTTTTCACAGGTGAGAGCAGGTTCACCCTGAGCACATGTGACTGATGGGACAGGGTCTGGAGAATGTTATGCTGCCAGTAACATCATTCACCATGACCAGTTTGGTGGTGGGCCAGTGATGGTCTGTGGAGGCATATCCATGGAGAGATGCACAGACCTCTACAGACAAGGCAATGGTACAGTGACTGCCATTAGGTACTGGGATGAAATCCTTGGACCAATTGTCAGATCCTACACTGGTGCAGTGGGTTCTGAGTTCCTCCTGGTGCATGACAAAGTTTCATGTGGCAAGAGTGTATAGGTAGTTCCTGGAGGATGAAGGAATCAATACCACTGATTGGCCCCCACACTCGCCTGACCTAAATCCAGTATAACATCTCTGGAACATCATGTTTCGGTCCACCCGATGCTGCCAGGTTGGACCTCAGAGTGTCCATGAGCTGAGTAATCCCTTGGTCCAGATCTGGGAGGACATCATCCATCATCTCATTCAGAACATGCCCCAACAAAGTCAGGCATGCATACAAGAATGTGTGGGCCATACAAACTACTGAATACCATTTTGAGTTGCTGCATTGAAATTTCGGTGAAATGGACTAGCCAGCCATGTCATTTTTTCACTTTGATTTTTGGGGGCCTTTAAATTCAGCCCTCTCAAGGTTAATAATTTTCATTTCCATGAAATGATGTGGCTTCCTTTCATTCCTAACACATTACCCTGTCCATATCCAGCATGACATTTTTCCCATTAAGATCTTTTGTGTTTTTTTTTTTTAATTGTTCCTTTAATTTTTTTTAGTATAGCTACCTTACAAAAGAAAATTTGGTTAATGCACTAGTTTATTTAAGTATACAGTACATCAAGCAGCCAAGCAACATTACCATTCACACGATGAATGAAAATAAAATCTTCACTCTCCTGCAATGGGGGTGGATTAAAATCACAGGTGGAGCAAGAGTCTGTGGAGGACAGAGTGATAGGGAGAACTCCAGTGCCCCTGTGGCCTCGAACAGGCAGTAGTATTACCTTACGATGTCACCATTTTACAAACCCTTTCACTCCTGGATTTTACCAACACAAAGACCTCATGAAGCAGGAAATGAAAACCTCCTGTCTTCATTTTCAGTGGACACAACATTGACCATTCAGCCGGAGCTTGATCTTTACTCAGACAGAGCTTCATGTCTTTTTGTTTGTTTGTTTGCTTGTTTGTTTGTTTGATCCACTTCAAGGTAAATGTAGACAAATGTGGGTACTGCAGTGTGCAGAAGGCAGATAGTGAGCACACAACTATTATCTTAGAATTCTGATTCAGTAACACACACATAGTGGTACTGTGTGAAGAAAAATGGCCAGTGTGTATGTTTTGTGAATCCAAAAGATCATTTCATTAATGTACTTCTATTTTGCACAAGGTAAGAACATTTCTACACTGTAAAAAGAAAAAAATAATCAACAATAAATGGGAAAATATCCTGGTAATTTTCTGCCAGTACATTATGTTTTGATTCTCATAAGATTTATGAGAATAAATAATTTTTAAAAAATCATTTGTTAAATTCTGTTATTTTAAAATGTTATATTGTGCTGCATTTTGATGTATTACTGAAGGAGGCTCTCTTCTTGGTCATGGTAAAACTATGATAACACTCTTTACAAGGATAAATATCTACATTGTGAAGTTCCCAGAACTGCAGCTCTCTGGTCTTTTCTTTCATTTTTACATTTGTACTACTGTACCTGTGTCATAAAGCTGCAACTAAACCACAAGATGACTGAGTTTTATTACCATGTTACATGAGCAACAACCAAAGGTCACGCTGCCTACAGCTGTTTTGTGAATCAGCACATCTGTTTCAGGGTAATTAATTTTTGTAAAATACCATGGTTTATAACAGGAAAAACTTGTGACATTGTGGTATTTAAGATCATGTTGTTTTCAGTTCATTGAACAGTTGCTCTTGAAGAAATCCTTAAGAAGGTGACTCAAACTGACATTTCATGTCATATTAACCTGTCCTTTTGTTTATTTTGTGTCAATATGTCCTTTAAATTATGCTTTTGTGACATTATTGCTTCCTCTCTGTCACTAGGTCCGAGCTGGATGCAAACAGTAATTCATTTTTGGAACAATGAAAATAAACAACCTTAAGTCAAGTAAGTGTTAAAGCAAATGGTAGAACTTTTTTTTTCCAAATAGAGTAGAGAGAAGCTCAGTTTTCCATTTTCGGATGACCATATTAAAAGCATTCTTTAAATAAATATGCAGTGAGGAAACTCAGAGCACATTTCTTCCAAGACCAAAGAATTGGTGAATTCCAATTAAATAATGCCCTTGGACATTTTAATACCAATGCTGCAACTGCATAAAAGATACCTACTCATCGGGCCAGTTGTAATGAAATAAAAATGGAAACTATTAACAATGAAGTAAGCCTCAAGAATATGTCCACAATGATTTGGTACCTACAGTATAGTTCAGAGAATTTGACATCATCAGAGTGAATTCAAAAACTTTGCTTCTTTTAAAGATTTTTTCAGTGCAACCAAAACTCTCTCTTCAGGGAAATATGTCTGTTGTCATATCCAGTGTTTTGTGACTTCAGTGGCTCTCTAGGCTGAAGGACATTTTCTACCTTTGCAAAGATTTACCACTTGGTAGTGACTGATGAAGTTAAAACAGTACAATTTGCTGATTAATAATTGCAGCTTATTTAATATGTAGGATTTCTATGGTCCTGCCCAACTTCCAGTAAATCTCTCAACATATGAGTTAGATGAACTGGAATTCTCTGCAGGATGTACTGTAGGACAGGAGTTGCAAAACCGGTGAAGTCAACATTATGGATGTATCAGCTGACAGGACAGAGAGATGCTCCTCAGGGTGGAGACAACAACTGACGGACTCAGGAACGGGAAATATCAGTTGCTGCGGAGCCGGAAGGGGAATGTTGGACTCGGGGACAGGATTTTGATTGATTTGGAATCAGGGAAGGTGCCGAGCTTTTTAATTAGTCTTTGTGTTGACTGACTTTGACCGACTTAAGAACAGTCTCAGGAAACAGCTGACTCACATTCTGCAACATTTTTTTTGTTTGTTGCAAAGGGACAGTCTTTGAATGGTACCACAGGAAAGGAGAAAGGGGCAGTTAACTCAGAAGATAACTTGGGGTTGACTGAACCAGGAACTGTAGAGATACTGGCTGAAGCACTGGGTGGACCTTGTGAAAAGAGTCACAAGGCTGGCAGAAGCCACACTTAGCTACACTGGCTTTTAATTGGTTGTTTTTAAACCAGTAAAATTGGGCTGTCAAAACAGCTTTTATTTGTTATTATAACTGCCACAATTTCTGCTGCCCTCTTGGCCAGGACACTCATGAAAATTTGTCTCAATGACACTTTAACCTGGATGAATAAAGAATATTATTATACCTCAGAAACAATGAATTGTTCTCAGTTTGAATAGAAATGTATTTTCTGGAACTCTGGGAATAAATTTCTGCTGTTTTTATTAAAGTATTAACTGTAGTCTGCCAAATCACCCAAAGCCAAGGATACATCTGCTTACCTGTTTAATCCAGTGTTTGTTTGTTTTTTTCACTTTCACTCAGGTTCAAATACTCAAAGTTGTTATGTATTCAAAGCTGAATGAAACCTCAATCCAACCGTTAGTTACACCTGCTTAGCCTTGAGGGTTTCTTGGAGCTGAAACAAATCCTGACACTAGGTAAGAAACAGGATTCACACCAAGGATTGTACTTTCTAGACACCACAGATCAAGTTGGGAGCAAAAAAGCTACACATGGATCAGTTTGAATTAACCTGGTTGTACCTCCCCCTTTCTCCCTCCATTTCCTGTTTCCATATCTGACTTCATGCATGCGTGTGAAAGAGTCATAGGAGTGGCACACCCGTCACCTACCTGGCTCCTTTCCAACCAGCACGTACACCTTTCCTGTGGACACCAGGCTTTAGCTGGAAACCCTTCTCCACAGGGGTTCAACTCATCATTCGCAGTATATCTACCCCACCCTTCCACTCGTTGTCTGCCAGATTGTTCTGCCTGCTTCGGTGATAATGCCATGTCTTTGTGTTCCTAAAGCTGAATAGGGTTTTTCCTTTATTCTGCTTTTCTTTCTGTTGTGTGCTGTGCTTACATTACTGCATCACATCACCTGCCAGCTAAATCTAGCTTCAGCTTGTCTATATGCTTGAAGATCCATTCATTCGCTTCCCATTCTGTCTGCCATACCTTGGTGGCTCTGCCACCAGTTACTCTAGTTCTGCTGTCCATGCTCTACCTCCCTGCACACCCATTTTCCAAAGATCCATTTCATCTTCACCTTATCTACCATGAGCATATTTAGGACAGAAAGTCCTGTTAAACTTGTGTTCTGCTTTTAGGCCCAGAATTTGTCCTTCCTGACCTTAACACAGTTCTGAAAAACAGGTCAAGCTGGCACCCTGAAGAGAAATACAATATACAACTTCAAACTGGGGGACATCACATGCTATCAGTGTCATACAGTATAACCAAATTACCAAACAACACGCAAAGAAAAAGAGACATTTGGATTTTTTCATGATGCATCAGCTGTTGAGTTAACTACATTTTCAAGTGTTCAACAAATTTACAAACAGTTGTTTTTGATTATGAGGAGCAAAGTTACTGCCTTGATTATACCGTCTTAACTTTTCTCCAAACACAGTAAACTTTCTGTTGTCCCAGTAGCTTTGAAAATTTGCATTCAAAGGGATGTATTCACCCAATGGGACATACACTCTTATAAACAATGACAAAGTCTTTCATGAATAATACATTTGTTGGGACTGCTTTGAGAATGCTAAAGTTGTAAGAGGACAGGTCTGCAGTTTTATAGACTCCATATATGTTTAAATAGAAAAAAAGGCAAAAATGCTTGAAGACCTAATTTGTCGAGAAAGATATCATTATGGATAACAAGGCAGTATAGTAAATATATTACTATTTTAATACATTGTTTGCTTTTTGCTGCAGTGTAACATTCTTTTTTTTTTTTACAAAGGGAAAACAAAGGAAGCATTTCAGTTATATTTGTTTTCAACCGTCCGCTGGCCTAATTACTCCATTATTTAATTAGTTGTTAAATTGCAATCCCCACACGTGCATAACATAGTGGCTGTTCCTACATGAATCTCTTGCTTTGATTTTTTTTTTTCCTTTTTGAGAGAGACAGAGTAATGCTGGAAGGAAAAGACAGGAACCATATAGCTAAATTAACATTAATGAAGTGAGTTATGCAAAGGGGCCAGGTCACAAAAGGCACTCAATATCAAGTGACAGAAGGAGGTGAGAGGGAGGCATGTATTAACACGAAAGGAACTTCCTTGACACTTTTTAATTGCCACCTTAACCTCTGGTGTCTGAGCCATTTAGTCACCACAAAAGCATCAAATGCAAAAGGGAGGAGGAGAAAATCCAAGCTGTGCACTGCATCAACCTCACTTATCCTCCTTAGCCTCTGACACTGTGTTCCCTTATAGTGCTTTGCCAATAAACCACTAAAACTCCCCCAAGGCTCCGGTACACATGACAAGCCCACACTGCTGTTATGACCCCTCTCGCTTGGCGCTGGTAAATGTTCCTCTTAATTGCCATCTTCTGTCATCTGGGTGAGCTGTAAACCTGTAACCACAGGCATCACTGGTTGCAGAAAGCGTATTACATAACCTAAACTCACTTATAATGCACAATAAAAGGCTCTTTGCTCCGTTAATTACAGTTGGGGAAGGACACTGCATAGGAATGGCACGGAAGTTGAAAGATAAACTTAAAGTCTTTGCAGACTTATTTTCAATACACACAATACAGTCTTCCTTATATTGAGGTACTGATTTAGCAGTTTATTGCATACGCCTTGCTACAACGAATGTAGTCTGAAAAACAAAATGCCTTTCAGTAAATCCTGCCATGTGGTTTTAATGTTTAGTCTTATTAAGACTCTTTTCAAGAGATGTAATGACATTATATCTGGATGAGGTGGGATGACTTCAATATTATCTGCACTGCGGTCATTTTAATCAAGTGCATATCTATGGCTTTTTCCTATTTTATCTTATTTTTTTACTAACCACTCCAGCAATAATTGGAGTCCCAGATTTTAGCAAGAAGTGAGTTTACCAGATCATTGCAACCTACTTCTTATCACTGCATAAGGTTATTGGTTCAAAGCAGCAGAGCTGCTGCTAACATAAATCACCCAAATCTGTCAGTAATCAAGACACATTGTTGGTAATGCAGGCAGTAGAAAAAACCTCAGAATACCAGAAAATTACACTGTTGTGGTCTTAAAAGATAAACTGCTCAAGATCACGACGGTGCAAGTCCACCTTCGAAACAGGCAAATAATTACTTTTAACACACTTATTAAAATAATACAGAGATGACTGGAAGGTTCTTTACATCTCTGCAGAGATGATTAATCTTGTTTTAATGTGATCTTTACAAAGTGACAGGGCAGAAGTCTGATGTTGTAATGTGACATTTTGCTCTATTTATAATCAGTAATGTAGATTGATTGAATACCAAAAAGCCCTCAGTTTTAAAAGACAATTACCTCTTCAATCTCAAAGCAATCAAAAGACTTGTTCATCATTTCATCATATTCAATTTCTTTTTAAACCAGAAAATGAATAAACCTGGAATGTAATCATATAGAAATGCTTCAGGGAAATTTTCCAACGGTACACTCTTCTTCTTTTTTTTCTGAGTAGGTTTTGATGGCACCTAATCAAAAGACTAATCAAACAGATGTCATAAAAAAGAGAGTTTTTAAAAAACTGAGTTTCACCCGTCTTGTCATCTCTTTGATGTGAATAGTAAAGTGCTGTTTAAAGCCAACGCATTCCAGTGCGGGACTTCAATGTATTCTATATTCATCTGTGTTTGTGGTTAGTCCTGGACAGTTCAGCAGACCATGATATTTCCTTAAACTAAATGTCATGAAGTCATTCAAGCATGAAATGTCAGACTAATTCAGGGCACAAGCACAAAATGTGAGCTTGCAAAGAACTTGCTCAAACCATACAGAGCAATTCATCAAAGCGAAAAGGTGGCCCAAGAAGAATGACGCAAAAAACAAATGGTCAGCAGACAGAGTTTGAATTGATTTTGCAACAAAAATTGTGCTTAAAATCTATCTCAATTTCAATGAAACATTGTTGCTCACAAATTCTTAAAGCAAAATCTATAACCTGTGCCATTTTATTATAGGTGTCTGAAATAACACTGAGGGCATTCTGTCCTTGAAAGATTATTATTGACTGCATATTTGGCAGGGATTAAATTCACAGTAACATCAGTGCTGCACATCAATAATAACTTGGCACAGATTCCAATATGCACAAGATGAATATTTTGAAATCTTTTCCTATTTATTCTGCAAAATTTTTATTTATTTTTGGTACTTGTGATCTTGCCAATAATATATATTTTGGGAGCTTCCTGCCAAAAATAAATAAATACATAAATCATTTTTAAATGTTTTGTAAAGAAGAGGGAAAAGTGCAGGATGTTTTGGAGCACCATCCAAGAAAACCATCCAAGACCTCTGTCCAGAAGAGTAGAGTCCTAGGAACAGCTAGGATACCGTGCAGGGTATATGTTTGTTTATTTATGTGAATGCATGTATATAAGTAGTAGTATTTGATAGTTTTGAAATATTTACAAAAATATTGTGACTGATGCTGTAAGTGGGACAACTGACTAAATCAATTTACTTAATTATTTGAAGTCTGTGAAAGACTACTCTTAATTGTGCTGCCAATCTCTTGCTGTGCCAAGGATATTACAAAACCTATAAATGTATTTAGATGACCGTGAATCGACTGTTGAAATATTCCTAGCCCTATTAGGGGTTGGGGTGTGAGCAGGTGCTTTGTGTGTTGTATAACAATCAAAAAACAAGGTGTATTTAGCATCATTTTAAAAACAGTGGAACACAGAGCTATACCAGGGTGCATTTTTTCCATATTTTGCTGGAAACCAATCAGTGTTTATGGACAGACTGAATGACAAAAACAACTAACTGGAAGGGAGCCAAGCCATATTCCAGCACACCCTGCAATCTGTTTCCTGAAACAAATCCATTAAGTTTTTAATCTCTTATTTGTAGGGACCATCAATTATAATGTAAGGGAGAAGCACAAATCTATAAAACACATAAATTACAAAAGTATGGAGTATATAAAAGAAGTTACAATACTTTGATGCAAGAAATTGTCCGGGGAAATGATGCAAACATAAACGTGCTGTCTATGTCGTCCACTTCAGGATTCCTCAGTAATCGTTTTGGTGAGTGCTGATATTTCTCCATGACAGCGTTAGGGTCCAACATCAACAACCCTGATGCTCTAGTGGTCATTGATCATGAAAATTTATAGTGAAAAATTGCTGAATCAGAGAGGGGGCTTATTTTACTGCTACAATTGACAGAAAAATATCAATACTCAAAGAGGGAAGGAGGCAAGCTGAAATGAGTGGAATGATCAAGAGAAGATGTAGCTTGTTTTTATTAGGAAGTGGCTGATAACATCAGATGATTAATTACCATCTTCCCCTTGGCTATAATTCCTTACATGAGCTAGAAGAGATATGTAGCAAGCAGTCACAATAACGTATTCTCCTTGGTATAAATCAAACCCAGTAAGTACATGTCAAGAGGAAAATAAATAAATGTGAAAATGCTTAGTGTTTAGGCTCCAACTCATTCACAACCTCACTGTTTTCTGCTCATATGAAAAATCTGTGTCATGTAAAAACATTTGATCATTTATATAAACAATGGAATTTTTTTTTTTTTTTTTTTTGCTGTTGGTTAAACAGAGGAGAAAGATGTTATCTTTGAAGTTTGTCTTAATCCTTTAAACAAAGCAGTTCAGAAAACAAGCAACGTACATAATACATGGTGAAGTTCTCCCACAGAATTCATATTTTGTATCTTTAGTTCAGCTGGAGGCACATGAAAAAGCTTGCACAAAATAAAAGCTCAGTTTTCCTGTGTTTGTAGTGAACTAGGGCATGCTGCTCTTACAATGGCCGATATGCCAAGCTGGTCTGATTTCCCTGGGGACACGGAGGCTATCATATAACTTGGCACTTTCTTTCAACTCTTTCCCAGTTCAATTTATTGGGTACAAACAGGGTTCAGATCCCTGCTTTGTGAAATTCAAAAAGATGGCTTCAAAACTACAATAAACACGTTGAAGAGAATGTCTCAGTCATAGATTTACACTCTGCAGAATGAACTTCAGGGAGAATCACTGCTGGTACTTCAGTAGTGAAGAAGAGGTGCAGAATTAATAAATATAATATTAATATCATCGGGCTAGTCTTTAACATACAATCCGGCCAACAAGCTTACGTGCTGGGAGTGCAGCTGTATTTTGTGACAGAAGGTAACTTTCGGAAATCTCAGATAATATAATATCTTGGGTAACTTTGGTTTGTATTTAATTAAAGTTATAAACTTTTTTAAGAAGCATAGTCTTCCAGCTCTGAAAACACTCCATATCCTCCCACAGAGAGTTTTTATACCTCTTTCTGTTCTTATTCTTTCTTCCAAATAAGGGAACAAGCAAGGTCTTGTACTATCTCTTAAATTAGATTATAAGCTACTGGGCTGGCCTTTAAGCCTCCACAGATGCAAAATAGAAGACAGATGATGGAGCATGCCAGGGCAAAGGTCCTGAGGTCATCCACAGAGTCAGAGCATCGCAATTCAGAAAGGGGCTCTAACTTTCTAACGAACCTAACTTAAAGAAAGTGGATTACTACATCATGTTTGGGCTACTGCAACTAGTATGCCTGTTTCAGTCAGTAAAATCTTTGTTGTCTCCTAATAATATGTTTATTTATTGATATATAATTACAGTCTGTTATGCTTCTTTAATAACTACTGTATGTAGTTCACTTCAGTGTGACTCGGTTTTCTCACTTTAATAACATGCAATTTACTAGAATGTTTTTTTATTTAAAAAAAAAACAGATTTTCCATATCTGTTTGACATATTAAAATGCTGTTTATCTTCTCACTGTAAAAATGAGTGTGTTGAATTCTCAGCCAATCAGTGGTCATTCTGCGTCCTACCTGCTGCTTGCTCTACCATGTGAGAAACTGCAACTTCCTAACCTGATTCTCCTGACATGTTTACAGTCCATGCTGACTGAACATTTTTTTGCAAATGGATGAGACCAAGAAAGTAAGTTGTTTATTATTTGTTTGTTTTAAATGAGAAAGGAAAACACTGCATAGGAAATTCAAACCTGGTGCTGGTCAAGTCATGGTTTGGCCTATGTGATCACTGATGAAGAAAAATGTATCCAACTGAAATGCTGAGGGGGCACTTCATGTGAGGAAATCCAACAACATCAGGGATTTAAATGTGTTCAGTTCCTTCAAACTCATACGAAGGGGTTGATCAACAGTTAGTAGAAATTTCTAGTTGTGGTTATTACTGCCCAAGAGTTAACACCAGATCCTGAAAGAATCCCCCTCACAGATGTATAATATATTAGATCATTACATCAATTAATAAGCAACCAAGTAAAATATTTTCATTTGTTTATTTCTACTATCATATTCTACGTTTAGGGCTATCAGATAATATTTTAGAGCAAATTAATGCCAAATTATAGAAAGTTCCAAAGGACTCACAGATGTTTCTCTGCACTTGTGTATAAATGTATAATGCATGCCACTTATCCATTTCTCTTTATGGCTTAAACAGTGCAACTTGTTTGCAAGGCACATGTCCTATATTTTGCAGGAAAATGGCATCCAA
Organism: Cichlasoma orientale; assembly: GCA_034780415.1. Lineage (NCBI taxonomy): Eukaryota > Metazoa > Chordata > Actinopteri > Cichliformes > Cichlidae > Cichlasoma > Cichlasoma orientale. Next base: position 180,816 of record JAVDPK010000971.1, on the reverse strand, counting down.
AACAAAATAAAAATCAAAAACAACAACAAAAAATACAATTTAATATTTCCATATTTGGTGTCATTACTAAAGACAAGAAATCTTACTGAAGACCAAATATAAGCGTGTGTCCACAGCCAGGAAACTGTAATTATAACTGCCCTCTAAATCTTGCATGGCAAGTACTCGCCTTATTACATGCTGGTTTTAATAAAGCTGTCAATTTTTCAGATTGTGCTAGTGACCTCTCCAGGGACCAGTTGGGTTCATAATATTGCTGCCAAATCACGCTTAATCAAACACCTATACCCTTCCCCTCAGTTCTGAGTTTGTGATGTTTATGGACACAATATATCACTCAAGCCTGTTTAACTGGACAAGTTATTACTGCAGGAAGAATGGCATTATCATCTGTCAGCGAGTTAACACATCTGGAACTTCGTTTGTTTTTGGTGTTTTTAAGTCTCATAAAAAGTTATTTGCTATAAATGTAACTGGTTAAACTGAAAAGATGATGTGACTTTGATCTTTTCAAACGAATCTAAACTGGTTTTGTTTGATCTATTCAAATTAAATATACCATCTGAACCCTGTTTACATCAGAAGAAAATACATTTATAAACTTAGAATCTGTCATATACTCATCATAATGTACAGGCAATTGGCAAACCATAAATCACAACTAACAAACCATACTTATAAATAAGACTGTAACATGAAACTTGCATTGTCACGTTTTTAGAATGATACTCAGCCATGCATAATTGGTGGCAACCACAGAAATCTATTCTGTGAAAGAAATCCAGCACGATTCAGTGTGATTTTTTTAAATGATATTCAGTACTCTAAAACCAAGGATGTAACTGTCATCTATTTTCATCTCTGTGTTATAAAAACATGCTCAAAAAAGCCTGCATGCTGCCAGTAGTTGCACATGCACGAGCCATTCTAGTTCTCATTACAAACGACACACAGCAAATAAATATGTCCACAAAACTGGTGACATGAAACAAAGTGGATTCTCTGGCTGCAATACACACTGCAGATCGAGCAACTTTTTTTTTTCCCTGCTGAAGCTAAACTCAGCCAACCAGGCTGGCAGGTTTACAACTACTGTGACTAATCTACTGTATGTGACAAATGATGTTCTGAATTTATTAGGTTTGCCCAGTCCTAACAAAGCTGGGCTCACTCTGGGCCTCGAGCTGAATGTATTTTTGTCTAACTACTGCAATACCTAAACTGTACTTATTTTAGTGTGGGGGTGAATGTTTTAGTTGCAGGTACACATTCAAATTTAGTTGGGCATTGATTAAGTCTGTCATAGAGAAGGAGGGCACCTTTATAACCATGCCCGTGATTTCATCTTTAGTTATCTTTTTTTTTTTTTTTATATTTTTATAATTTCATCAAAAGGTTTCACCTGTACTCCTTACTCACCTGCATTATCTGATTTGTGCCATTCATGGAAATCACAGAATAATTAAGATATTTTAAGTATATTAATAGTTGAACAATACATAATTGCTTCTCTACACCACCACAGTGGATTTTAAACAAAAACAAAGAGACAGCTTTAATTCATCTGGCTTAACAAATGTATTACAATAACTGCTTCCATCTCTGCCAAAACCTAATCTGGGCTTCCTTTTCTTGAGAGTCTTGCTTTGTCACTTATTGTAAACCCTCCATATTTCCCAACCCTACGCTGTAACCTATGACATAACCTACAACGTAAACTACAATGTAAACTACAATGTAACGTGACGTGTACCTCCTGAGAAATGTAACTACATATGAGGTTGACAACATCGATTCCTCCTGTGGATTTCCGGCTTCTGAGAAAATAACAATTGTCATCTCAGTATAAGGAATAATAATCATAGCATCAATATAAGGACTCATAAATGTCAGCAAATTTCTGGAGGGAGATTGCTGAAACTACTGTAGTGGATGTAAGGGAATGTACAAAGAAGTGGGAAAACTAGAGGGACAAATACGTTTGCACGCGGAAAAAAATAATGACCACAACAAAGAGCGAGGACCCTGGAGGGAAAAAAGTCCCGCCATCTTATTTGTTTCTCACATGTAAAAGAACGGGACACGACCACACAGTAATTAACACATAATGTACCTTGCACAAGCTTAAATGCTGGCAACGGTGTTGGCTACTTCCATAGGTTAGTTGTAGGGTCTACAAAAATTTCTCTTGCAACTCGGGACCCACTGTTTCTGGCTCTTTTTTGTTTCTTTTTTTTCCTCTTCAGCTCCTCAGCGGAGACGGACGCGTGCTGGCGGCGCCCGCTAGTGGCTGTGGCTGCAGACTCCATCTCCCCTATGTTAGTCTTGTCTGTCTTCTGAATGAATTTAGTAGTATGTATGATGATGATTAATTTCGTTGTATGTACAGTATAATGACAATAAAGTTCTATAAAGTTCTATTCTATTCTAAGGGACACATGAGCAGTGACGCATCCTTGGAGCGTATGAAGACTTTGAAACAGGTGCAGCTAACTGTGGCTCCGGCTGTGCTGCAAGTTGCTCGGAAGGCCAAAGCAATGATGACAATTCTGGTGGTGGCGCTGCAGTGGCTAAAAACTGATGAGATGCTGTAGGCCCAGGCAAGGATGACAATTCTTGTGTTGTCTCTGACGATACTGAAGACTGATGAGACGCAGGCTGCAGCTGACTCTGAAGACTGCTCTGATGATTGATGATCTTGGCCAGGACTCCCTTGAAAAAGAGATTTTTAATCTCAATGGGACCTTCCTGGTTAAATAAAGTTAGAATAAAATAAATAAAAAATTGTGGTGATTCTGTGGGTTCTGACTTTAGATGTGCAGAACACAGTTTTTCCCTTCGAGGATTGGGACTGCTCTGCAGGGCACATAACTGTCTGCCTTGATGATTGGGACTGCTTAGGAGGGTCCACTGCTACTCCTTGTGGTTAATGTTTTGGCTTGTCTCTGGCTGCCCCCACCCGAGGAACAGGATTCGGTGCAGACAGGTCAGGCACTGGGGAAGCCTCAGCTGGAGCTACAGTCTTCGAGGAGGTGAACACAGGTGCATGGCACACAGTCTTGGCCAGGGCAGGTTTAAAAACACAAATATTCAGCGGGCCAGGAGCACTAGTAACAGTCTTTGGAGGTGCATGGTTTTGAACAATAAGCCTCTGACTGGGCAGACTGAGAAACGGCAAAGTCTGTCTTTGCCTTTACAGGTTGGCAAACACAATAGTCAATTTCACAGTGAACCAGCTCGGCAATACCACATGCTGTCTTTTTAACTTCCGGCTCTTGGACAGAAAACAATATCTCACAATGAACTGTTTCAGAGATACCAGATATGGTTTTATTAGGGTCTGTCTCTGAAACACCAGTCAAAGGTTGATTTACCATTTCACAAACCCCTAACCCTGATCCTTTATTGTTTACTGACTTAAAGACAATACACCTTTTTAGCACTGGCTGGCTCGGGAAGTGAATACTCAGTCTCGAAAACTGTTGGCACAGTGCTACATGGAACAGTCTTTAATGCCATGGAATTGGAAAGAACAGTCTTTGAAGGAATTTGCACCAAAATACAGTCTATTCTAGCAAGACCATGCTCAGGGACAAGATACCCTATCAATATAATCCAAAAGCTGAGTGGGCACTTCCTCCTGTGAAACCCAACTCCAATCCGCAGAGCCCATATTTATAGTCATGCTGTACTGTCAGAGTTAGCTGTGTGGCAGGCAGGAGATGGACCCACAATGCAGGACTTGAAACAGGATTAAACTTAACTTCAACTTTATTGCAGATCAAGCAGGACTAACAGAGCTGGACGGGGCAAATGGCACAAACTAGGAACATCACCAAAGTGTAACCCAGTGGGTTCATAGTCACAATTCTCCCAATCCTCCATGTATGATATGTATTAGTGTGTGCCAATCACTG
>JAVDPK010000971.1:159565-171564 GCA_034780415.1 Cichlasoma orientale | reverse complement strand
TCTTTACCTTACAATACAAAGCGCCTTGAGGCGACTGTTTTTTGTGAATTGGCGCTATACAAATAAAGTTGAATTGAGTTGAATTGAAATTGAATTGAATTGCAATCCAGAGCAGCCACTAAATTCTCCAAAGCAGTCGTGAAAACAAATAGAGGTCTGGCATCACTTCAAGATGTCTGCTAATAATACAGCTGAAACACTGCTTACGTAATTGTCTTTTGCGATGGATGTTAGCACGTAGTATGCTGAAACAAAACTTTGCTTTCTGAGGGGTGACTGGCCACGACGGATGTGACCACGCTGCACATGGAATTCATTATTATGACATGTATTAGTTGTGTCGGGAGCAGTTCTGAATTTTCCAAAGTTTGTGAAGTGTTTTGGTGAGCAAAAACATTGCGGAAGCAATGCTCTTGTGTAGATCAAGGAACCAGAGTAGAGCAGGTGTAGTTAAAAAGTAGAATAAACGATGTGTAAATACTTTTGTAAACTTTGTCTAAAACTTGGTCATTTCAAGAGTTAACCCAGATTCAGTTCAGTGCTGTCTAAAACTCACAATCCATGGACTTGGGATGTTGTCATAAAATAGAACAAATATAACTTCTGCACCAGCCCAGTAAATTTTGCAGACATTGAAATTTCTAAGAAAATTTCTCCTGTGGCCCATGCGTTCACTACTTCCTCAGTCCCATACTTGAAACCAGGTGGCCTAGTATGATCTAAAATAGACATTATGCAATTCCTTCCCTGAGGAATCTATTCAGGGTTGTTTATATAACAATCCTTTGAATTTTCAGCTTCAAGGTAGCTTCCAGTCATGAGATAATAAAATTTAAATTTTTGTATAATTACTACAGTGGCCCAATTCAGGTCAATACATGGGCCTCCAGTTGATCATGTATGCTTACGCTGATATATGTATGCTTTTGCCCAGTAATTATCATTCCATCACTAACAGCATCAGCTGACACCGGGACTGGTACTATGCTAGTATAATCATAAATCTTACCCCTTTAATATATTTATTGGGCAGTTGTGTCCAGAATATCTAATGTTAGGCTTAATATAAGCAGTGAATGCAAAGAAATCTTGAATAACCTTCATTAAAGGCGTGAGCTCAGACTGCATGCTGGCCAAATGTCCTTGATTGATCTCTAACATGACACATTTCTGAGTCAATAGCAAAGGAAAAAGGATTACTTTTTCTATGCCTTACTGGATATTGATTATTGTGAGAAAAATATGATGTGTGAAGCACAAAACATGGTTGACACATTTTAGTTGATTCTGATTCCCGAGTCTCTCATTAAACGTGTGAGCTTATAAAACATGCTGACTAAACAACCTTGTTTAAACTCCAATAGCACCCTTCTCGGAGTAAAAATGTAGTGGCAAAGCAAAAGAATTGATTCCAGTATGTCTTGCATCAGATATTGATTACTGCAAGAACAATTGTGTGTTTGACACTGACAGCTCACTCAAATGAAGCACAAATGAATGGTTTGTCTCAGTTAATTAACTCTATGCATGCAGTCAATATTACACAACTTTCATTAAATATTTTTTGTTGGAATGGATGGAAGTTATGGCCTTTCATTCTTTGCCACTATTACTGATCTGGATTCCACCATACAGTGTTTTCTTGATTAACACACATATAATCATCTAATGATTGTAACATAATTTGAATCTTGATAACTGATTTGGATTTTGAACAGTTACTCTTCCATTGCAATTGTATTGTCTTAATATGGAGAAAGTTTCTGCACAACTTGACATTAAAATTCTCTCTGATTTCTAAATATTTATGATGCTGGGATCAAAACTTTATGATGCCACAAATGCATACATAGTATCCTGTGATAAATTGGGCATGCTGCAGGTAATCGCTAGCCACAAAATATGAGGCGCTCTTGTTGTGACAGGTATATTCCAAAAACGCTCCTTATAATCTTTCTGTGAAAAATGAGGCCTTTCTGCCTGTCATCACTCGCCTCATGTGGTCAACTATACTGCTGTCATTGTCTGTTTTGTGGAAAGAAAGCAAGCATTTAAAAGAGACATCTATTTGTTTTGTTTTGTTTTATATACCCAACTTTTAGGAAAGCCAAAATAACACAGTGCACAAGTTTTAGTTAAAAAAGATACACACAATGCTTTGGGAACTACTCCTTGATATTGTGTGGTTGAAACAACCATTTCTGCACCTTTTAAAGTCTACAATTACAGAATGCCTGATGTCATGAGATACCTCTTTAAAATAGAAAGTTGGATAGGAGAGGAGGCTCTTGAAGTCTGTTGTTTAAAATCTAAACTAAAGATACACACACACACACACACACACACACACACACACACACACACACACACACACACACACACACACACACACACATAAAGTTCCAATGAAAATGCCATATTTCACCAATTATAGTTATGTCTATAGGGCAAATCAGACTTCAAGGTGCTCCTGATGGCATAACATTTTAGATGGCCATGCCTGTTTACAGCTGTCTTAAAACTTATTCAGTGGCACACCTTTTTCTTTTATAACAGACGGCTTCTGCCAGTCTAAAGTCTGTTAAAAAGTAGTCAGCAGGCTGCAGGGCATTGTCATATGTCTTTCCTCTGAAATAACCTCTCAGCTGACATCAGACAGACAGAATCTGATGAGACCTGTGGATAACAACTTAAGGGATAACTGCACCCTTAAATTCTGCTAGAAGCCTCTCTCCTGGTGTATCCTGTGTATGACGTGGAGCTTGGGAGACACTATCGCTCTGTGTAGAATGGATGCCAACAGCTATGAGAACCTTCTGTCAGACCTTACTTTTCATAAGGAAGTCTGGAGGAACTTTGACAATCACACGCCTCTGTTGTATTGGGGCTAGAAATGCTTGGCTTGGCAGTATATGTTTCTCTGTGTAACTACTTGAATTAATTATTTAATTAATCAGTTTAATCAGTAATTAAATTAATTAAAGTTAGCTCTTACTTGCCCCTTTTGAATACGTGACATTAGGAGGAGAACGGGGTTTTCATTTCACAGATGAGATTTAGGGCTTAACCCTGAAGTTTGTTACTCTGGATTGTTGATGAAAACAGTATTTTGATACACGTATCAGGTGCAATGCAATAATGCTGTGAGAGAACTCATGTTCTGTTCAATGGTCTGCTTTCGTGGGACACAGATTGGGTCTGGGAAAAAAAAAAAAAAAGAAACTGAACCTGTTTCCAGATATTGACTTCATTTGCTAACATGATCCGAAACTTTTGATCTATAATAACATCTTGTAAAAACAGCATGCTTTCTTCAGTAAGGAAGAGTAATACTGTGGGCAATGGTTAACATGGTAAGTGGTAGAAACATTAAGAGCTTAAGTAAGCGCAGCCCTACTACAGGGCTGTGGGGAAGACTGGGCTTTAAACTAAACTATTATATCATAAAAGCAAGAATAATATTTCTTTGATCCTACTGAAGGAAATGGTTGACACACAGCAAAACGAATAAACTACAGTTTAATATATCGTGAAGCAAGCAAAAGTATATAATTTGCACATGTAGGCTCATTTGACATTTAAAGTACAATAAGCTGTCATGCACAATGGAATCATTTTCCCAATTTTTGTTATCAATTGCAGCATGTTCATTTCTATGAAGAATGCCTATGAAAAATGTGTCAGCTAGTACTTGGGATACAAATGACTAATTTTTTACATGGCTTCTTTAAATCTGACTTTGGGCACATCTTCAGGGATTTCATAGCTCAAAACAGTTCTGTTGTTTGAAAAAGGTTCATTAGGCAATTAGAATGTTTTGTGGCATCAATCTGCATCACTCTCTGCAAGCAAATGGTCGCTCTCTGCGGGGGTGTATATTACTGCCAGAATACTTGGAAAGATGATTTAATGTTTCCATTTGACTGCCAGCCTGCAACAATGTCACATTAATTGATTGAATCTATTTTGAACTGCTAACTCGATTGAAAACAATGTGTGCAATGCAGCTGAACACATCTTGAAATCAAATAGAGGGCTTGTGGCATACCCTTATTTCCTGTGAGAAAATGTACTGTCACTGCATTTAGTCTTTCAAATGGGTGTCTGCTGATGATGCGCTTCCCTTCCTTCTTCCTCACACTGGCTAAAAGGCTGAGACGACCTTTGTGGGTGTTGCCAGTAAGACCCTTGCAGCTCAAGCTCATTTCAACATGATATGGTCTAGAAGAGAGAGAGAGAAAAAATGGACAAAAATTGGAACTGTTTTTCATCCACGTATCCAGTATAAAAATGTCAAAGTGCCATCAAGCCTCATGTCAGTTTTTGAGAACAGAATTTTCTACTGAAAAATTATTGCTAAATATAGTGAAGTTAAGGGAATTGTACCATTTTTGTTCTTATATCTCAAGAATTAACCTATTATGAATATTAGCAACTCTGATCATGTTGTAACTTAGAAGTAATGTGCGTTATGCTACTAAAAATAGAAGTTAATCTTTGTTGGGGAAAAGAAGGATGGGGGGGTATAAGAAAAAACAGAGCTCATATAATTGGATGCCAATTGCTACGTCTGTAACAAAGCACAAAAAAAAGGAAAACAAATCGCACCTGCAAGACAAAAACGAAAATAGAAACAACCGCACAATTATGCTTTGTGTGTGAATGAGCGACTGTACTTGTCTGTGTATTGTGTGTTTGTCATGAAACATACTTGGTAATTAGGGTAAGAAGCTGCAAGACCCGGACCTCCCGCCGCACCCAGGAGCAGTGAAGAACCAAGGCCGAGGATAGCATCCACATGCTAACCCCAGCAGGAGGAAGAGGGAGGCCCCACGACCAAAGGGCCAAGAGCACCAGAGAACCAGAGGCAGCACGCAGCCAGTCTTACCAGAGGCCGGCCACCCCAGCGCAAGCCAATGAGGCCCAAGCCACCCGGGCCACAACCCCCAAGGGAGCGAGTCAACAACCAAATCACTTGGCCATGTGCCCCGAAACCGCAAAGCGCCCACACCCCAGAGAGGGGACAGCAAGCCAGCAGGAAGCCACAACCCTCCACCCAACACAACCATGTCCTACAGGGGTCAAGGCTGAGCAAATCCCAGACCCAGGTCTAGCCGTGTACACACACACACACACACACACACACACACACACAAAAATAAATACATGAAGATTCGCATCCATCCACATTGATCCCCCTCCGAGTGAGGGAGAATGGATGCCCCCCAGGGCCAGCAGCAACCCCGGGGCGCAGCCAACCCAATCCTAACCCCACCCTCCACCCTGCCCCTCAGAAGGCAAGACAGACAGACCTGAGTCTGAGACAAGCTGCCCCCCAAACTATCCCACAACTGAGAGACAGCTGCTCCCTCAATGAGCCCCACCCTCCCTGAGTCCCAGAAGCGCAGACTGGATGTTCCGACGTGAGTCAACCCACCCCACATGGTGGTGTGCCTGGGGGGGTACAGACCACCCCCAGCACAGGGAGGGACCCAACCAGGAGACGGACAACCCCGGGAACCGGGGCCCCAGAGCCTGCGTCCAGACCCCTGCAGAGGAGGCCAGCCAACTGGCCTAGAGCCAGCACCTACCACCGCAAGCAGCCAGGCCCCCATACTGGGGGTTGGGTGCACTCTCTTTCTAGTCCCTGTCAGTACTCTGCAACATTTTGGATCAGTCGAAGGCTTTTCCTGGAGCTTTTAGGACAACCTGATAGTAATGAATTGCTGACGTTTAAATCTGAGGATAAAAGCAACTCACACGTGTGTTGTGCAGATATTCATCTCTTTGCTAACAAAAGGACTTGTCACTGCTTGGAGCAATTAATTTCAGTACCAAAAATGTATTAAGTTTGCTTTTGTCTCATGTTTTCAAGTGCTGCAGTGACAAATGCACATACAGTACCAGTCAAAAAAATTGGATACAGTGTGTTCAAACGTTTGATTGGCACTGTATAACATTGACAATACTAATCCCATCCCTTTTTGAGATTTCAAGAACTATTATGCAGTTAAAGCAATATGTCACAATGCATTTCACTCATAAAACACAAATAGATAACTTCTGTTTGAAGAAGTGTGCAGGCATTTCTATTATTGTATTTGGGGTGGATCTTAAAGTTTGCATTTACTTAGAAAGGTTCTAGAATTAGTGATTTTTGGCTTGTAATTTAAAAAGGTCATGTGCTGTGTTCTGTGAAATTTGTTTCACAGATTGGAAAACGGGCAGAGCCATTGAGAGCCTTAAAGAATGATTAGGAATGGGAAGGGGATTTTTCAGTGACAAGGGGATAATAAAAAAGGAGGACAAGAATGAACTGCACACATATGTATAAATGAATCTGTAGGTAAAATGGAAGCCGCCATGCCATCAACAGACAATATGGCTGCAAGGCTACTTAGCTTCGATAGCTCAGCTCAGCTAAACGCACCAAGAAACAGTTCCAATGCAGTTCCTCCTGACAAGCACATTCCTGAATCTCCTCTTTCAATTTGTGTTGCCTAGCGCTACAGTTGTCCACAGCCAACAGGGCTTCTAACTCAGCTGCACTCTGTTTTATTTGTCTTACAAAAGGTCAAACAGCTACCTGGAGAGGTGGCGGGACTTATTTTTCCTCTTCTTTATTTCTTAAAATAAAAAAGAACATGAAATAAAATAATACTGAAAATATTAGAAAAAATGCAATCCAATATATCAGCTGAAAATTCATTCTTTAAAAACTATTAAACTAATATTACTGACATACACATTATGTTAGTAATATTGATCAAACTCTGATCTGATTGGCTTAATCAGTCAATCCACACTTCCTACTGGAGAAAAGAGGAAAAATAAGTCCCATCCCCTCTGTAGGTAGCTTTTAGACCTTTGTAAGAGAAGTCAAGCAGACTGCTGAGCCCGGAACCTATTGGGCTTTCATTCTCCTGGACCCAGAAACCCAGACCTCCCTCTTCCACGCACCTCGTCCAGTTTAGGTGAGGCATTCCGAGGCCAGCCGAGAGCTATAATCTCTCCAGCGTGTCCTGGGCCTGCCCAGTAGGACATGCCCGGAACACCTCACCCAAAACGCACCCAGGTGGCATCCTAGTCAGATATTTGAACCACCTCAACTGGTTCATTTCGATGTAAAGAAGTAGCAGCTCTACTCTGAGCTCCTCCCGAATGACTGCATTCCTCACCCTCTGTCTAAGGTAGAGGCCAGCCACAAAAGGAAGCTCATTTCTGCCGCTTACATCTGTGATCTCGTTCTTTCGGTCACTACCCAAAGCTCATGACCGTAGGTGAAGGTAGGGATGTAGATCAAGCGGTAAATCAACAGCAGGTTCAGGGTAGCTGGATCTCAGGAGGTAGAGCAGGTCACCAACTAAGTTGGTAGTTTGATCCCTACCTGCTCCACTCTGCTGGATTGTTTACTTGTTTTTTATATGAGACAGAAAATTTCCTTTTTTGATGGTATTTTCTGGTGCCTCAGCTGCTGGAATGTGTCTGTTGTAGTATTTACACTTGTTTGTAAAGCTCTGTGAAATATTTACTATTGCTTTGTGATTGCCTCTTCCATGCTTATTTTAAACGAAGAAGCTTCAGTATCTTTAAGTTAAGCTGTGACTCCAGCTCCACTCCGGTGTCTCTTTTCTCTCTTAAACCCTCCTGAAGCAGTAAAGCAGCTCCAGACCATCACACTGCCACCACCATGTTTGCCTATTGGCATGATGTTAATTTTATGTTAGCTGTAATTAGACGCAAGCCTTCCAAAAAGTACGACTTTTATCTTGTCACCCTACAAGTTTGGTAGGCCGTCCGCTCTTGGGAAGGTTCATCACCATTCCAAGTTTTCTCCATTCATGGATAATGACTCTCATCATGGCTCGCTGGAGTTCCAAGGCAAACAGCTTTGTAATCTTTATAACTCCTTCCATACTGATAGATGTCAATTACTTTGTTTCTTTAGATTGTAGCATGATGAGTTTCTTTTGGAGATCTTTCTTTTTTTTTGCCTACTTCACTTTGTCAGACAGTTCTATTTAAGCGGTTGCTTGACTCAACAAGTCTGGCAGTAATCTGTGTGTGTGTGGTTAGTGAAACTGAACTCAGCTTTCCACAAAAATAAGGTTAATCGTAATTAATTTATGATTTAACAAGGGTGGGCAATTACTTTTTCACATAGGGCCAGGTAGGTTTTGATAGCATTTTTTCCATTAATAAAATGAAATCATTATTTAAAAATTACATTTTGTATTTCCTCAGGTTATCTTTAGCTAATATTAAAATCAGTTTGCTAATCTGAAACATTTAAATGCGACAAATATGGAAGAAAAATAAGAAATCAGGAAGAGCAAACATTTTTTCATTGGCACTGTATGCATCCAGATAAGTAGTAGAGTTATTGAGAGGGTTCACACATGAATTTTTGAATTTTAAGAGGTGTATTGGCAAATCAATATTGTAATTATCTAATTATATTGAATTATTTTTAAATGAAGACATTTCCTCCCACATGAAGCTCTTCTAACCTTGTACCGGTCTCTGTTTGAGCCTCAGTTAAACAATTGTAATGTTATATGGTGTAATAATTATCCTACTTACTTATCTTGAGAGATCAAAGACTTTATAAAATAAAGTTCAAGATAGTTCAAGTGGTCCAAGGTAAATGCTTGCTCTGACTTTCGAAGCTAACTGAATGTGCAATGAATAATAGAGTACTTATACTCAGTGACCCAAAATCCCCTTCCTCTCACACACACAACAGGAGGGAAAAACACCTCTCGAGGGGAAAGAAATGCATACTTAATCTATACTACTTATTTTCATGTGCCATTGTCTAGTTGTATTGGAGAAGTGTTATTGTACTTTAGAATCCTTACAGTTGTGCTACTTTTTTTTTTAGAGATGTAGGTAAGTATGATGATATATGCTTGCAATTATATTTGTATATCATGTAGATTATCTAATATTTGGGCTGCTATTAATAAGCTCTTGGTCGTTTTTGGGGGGGACATTTCACAAATGATTATTTTATATGTAATCACATCTGAAAGCATATCTTAATTGATTTGTGAATAAACTGAAACAGAGAATCACTGAGAACCACTCCCATTAGGAAAGAACTGTTACATCACTGGGTGAAATGGATTACTCAGAATAACTTTTTATGGATTAGAAGTGACCTTTCCCTCTATGGCTGGGATTATTTTTGCCTGCTTGGAAATCTATGGACAACACATAACAGAAGTTGTTCTCATTATCTGCTAGTCTGCTTGGAGAACATATGTGTAGTTGGCGCCTTTGTACTGGAGTGTCTGTGGAGAGAAGTCGGCAAAGTCACAAGAAATCAGAGGACATTTAGAGCCCCGCGTACGGGTGGGTGCAGAAAGTGAAACACTGCTGTAAGGAGACGAGGATGCTGTAGAATTCATGGGTTCGGGTTTCTCAATTATTTGTCATCTGTCTGTATGTTCTCTGTGACATTAGTGTACACTGTGCTATCTTTAGAAAATGTGTCATCAACAAAAGGCTCGCAAAACTCGTGGAATAAAGTTATTTTCTGTCCAAAGTTACACTTTTTGAGATGTTTAAGGGTAGATCTCTAATTGACATGCAGAGGGTTGGTATGATAGAAGAGGATACTACAGATAGGGTGAGATGGAAGCAGACAATCCACTGTGGAGAGCCCTAAAGGGGAGCAGCCGAAAGAAGAAGAAAGAAGATGAAGAAGGCTAGATCTCTAATGTACATTTAGTTTTGTGTACTTAAAATACTGTTCTACTGTGACTGACAACCCGATTTCCTAGTTTTGTGTATAGTATGAGTCAGAGAGAATGAGAGTAGGTTTCTGTCTTTGAGAAAAGTCAATGAAGGGATTAAAAGTTTAATTCAGTTGTTTGGCAAAATGGTTTAACTAATTGAGTTACAGTATCTCTCAAATTAATGTTTGACTATTAGACTAAATACCAATGCCTAGAACACTGATAAACCTCTACTGATACAATCTGAGAGTGTTTATTTTTGGGGCCAAAAAAGTGACTGGATTGATGATAAACCCTCTGGCCCCTTGGGCTTCAATCCATCCCGTGCATCTCAATTAACAGGAGAATCTGTTAATAGAGGTGAATAGGCGTTGCTTGTCATATCACCAGAGAAAGGGGTGGATGAAAGCAATTAGAAACCCTCATTCTGAACATTGTACTTTTGTATTCACAGGCTTAGTGAAAGAACTCTGGGCAGTGAATCACCCAGGATCAGACCAAAAGTACAGAAATGCATTCATTATGGTAAATTATATTGGGCAGGGGGCCAGGGGCTTTTTATGGGTCCTTGCCTATGGGTGGCAGATATATTGTCGGGACACAGAACAGCCAACAATGGCCCATGGGCCTGTAGATGTCACGAACACGAGGGACCTTGGTATATTTTCTTTACACTGCATTTTATTCCAAGACTCCTGTGATGGGTGGATGTGGTTACTGTTGGCAGGAGCGACAGTGCTGAATGCTAATTGTTTTGAAGGGCACAGGATTCATTGGTTGCTATGGTAACAAGAGACTGTGAACAGGAGTGCAGGAGAGAGGTGGCCAATAAAACATAAAGACCAAAAATAGATAGATAGATAGATAGATAGATAGATAGATAGATAGATAGATAGATAGATAGATAGATAGATAGATAGATAGATGAGCATTTTGTTCTGGCCTGGATAAACTGTGTTCGGGTCTAGTGTTAGTGGGAGAGCTGTTTTGGTTGTCTATATCAAAAGGGTATTGGGAAGACAAAACAAAACAGAAAAAAAAAACAGAAAAGTGGAAGAGTAAAAAAAAAACCTAAACAAAATGATGGCTTTAATTGTCTTATTATTGCAACTAGAGCCTCACTAACTATTTAATATAACATCGCTTAGGAGAGAAATTTAGGAACTTAATATGTTTTAAAGAGATTAGCCATACAAATACGTACAAACTTAGTAAATATGATATAATTTCATTCTAAAATGACCATCAATTTTAGCTTACAAACCAATACAAATTCTTTTATGGCCACTTATGTGCCTCTCGCATACAATGGTGCAGTGGGCAAGGACTTATTATGTCATGGTTAAATGTTATGTTATTATATATAGGAATCCAGAATATCTGACCCTACAATTCTGTTGGAAAGTTGTCGTGATATGGTGACATGTAAAACACATAAAAGAAACATAATATAATGAGGGCTTTTATACAGTAAGAATTTAATGGTCTCTGAAGATGAAAAGGTCAAAGCCAATACAGGAACTTGAAAGCTGGGTAATACGCAGTGGCTGATATGTCTTAAGATGTTGCCATTTCGCAAGCACCATTTGCACAATAATATAAAATACTTTAAACTGAGTATAAGCACTAACCATTTCCTGGAGACATCATTTTTTTTCACATTGTATATGCAGTATCACATACAGTAGAAGCAAAATGGTGACCCTTGATTTCTTCCAGGAATAGACACTGAGAATACATGTTAAATAATTCAGTCTGGCTCAAATGCAAATTTGCTGACAAGTTTTTAGGTCAGTTAAAACTAAAACACAGTAGTGATCACATTTCTTGAAATTATAAATAGAAATTCAGCAACTTGGAGATTATTGTTACACTGAGAGAGATGATTGTAAATTTACACAGAGTACCATCTGTCAAGTTATACTGATGAAGTTAACCATCATATCTATTTTAATTGGAGAAAAGTGTCTGCCAAATGAATAACTTTGGCCTTGCAAGCCTTTTTCTGAATGATACAGATGAAGTGTTTTAAATTAGAGCAGAAGGGAATCGGTAAGCTGGTTCAGTGTCTATGCAGCTTAGTGACATCTCACTTTATTTAGCTCTAGGTACTACCAGTTGACTACTCAATGGAGTTGGAAGATTAGTCCAAGAACACTGACTAATTTAAAAGCCATCAGAAGCACTTCAAACTTTGTTTCAGTAAGTGACTGGAAGCCAGTATAAAGATTTAAAAATATGAGTAATGTGCCCAAT
>JAVDPK010000971.1:143845-157427 GCA_034780415.1 Cichlasoma orientale | reverse complement strand
CAGGTGTAACAGCCAGCCGAACAGGAAAACTCCACCCAAAAGGGAGGAGAGCCAACAGTTCCAAACACCCCACACATACCATGACAACAACAAAATAGGGAGCCATGTAATTGTTTTTATAAATGCTGCAAACCATCTATTAATATATATATATATATATATATATATATTATTACAACGTGAGCTGTCGTTGGCAGAGCCAATGCTTTATTAAAAATAGAAAATACAACAAGCTCGACGTGAAATTGATAACCTTTTCTTTGAGAATAGCAAAGGAAATAAATCCCATTGGCATCAGTTAAGAAATGTAAAACAGCTAATTAAAGTAGATACTTCTAAAAGAAAATGAGACCACCTAACATTTATGACTTAATGAATACAACATATCGGTAATAATAACATTAGAGTTTCAGTTATGTCAATACTTGCATTACAATGGCTCATTAATGATCTGCACTATGGGCAGATGCATAAAAAAATAATCAAGGTGGGGGGTTTTCTGCAACATTTTTATAGTCAGCTAGCTTCAGTTTGTGCGCAGTGCGAAATAAATGCTTGAGCAGTCTACAGATTTTAAGGACTGGAAATATGGACATTAGTTTTAGTTTTATTGCAGGGTAGGACTAGTACATGTTGGTATAGTTCAATCTGCACCTGAGCCAGAAACAACTGTCCTCTGCAGGTAGTTTTTGGGCTGGTTTTCAAATTTGCTGTCAACTTTGTGTTTAAATACGTAAACACTACTCCTTACGTTGTAACTAAAAAGTATTGTAATGAGTTACTTGTAAGACACTGTACTACTCGTGATTAGGGACAGCTACTGACACTGTACATGATGACGGCCATTTGGGAAAGGAAACTGTGGGTTGTAGGCCTTACTTGTCTGAGTGCGTATGGTCCTAAAAGACCATGGCAACAAGGCACATAGCTATACAACCTTTCAAATTAAAAATGCCTGTTTGTGGTCCTAATAGAAGTAATGGCATTTTTAGGTATTCAGACTGGAGTAATCATTAGGAAACATGGACAATGTTCTAAGGCAAGTTCATGGACTTTTTATTGAATACTCATGGTGTTTTGAAGCCGACTAAGTTGCCAGCCAGACTGACAGCATTAAAGTCTTGAGACATTCATCTGGGGTTTCTTCCCACTTTAGATTTTCTGTCAAACTGAAGCAGAATTCAAAGGCCTTCAGAGAATCTATTATAGTGACACATTCTGACACACTTTAAACTGATAAAGAGATCATAAGAGTACCCACTCTGTCTATCTAACAGTAATGTGTCTGTAATGGAATTCAGAAATGTAAAAGTCATACAGTACCATCACAGTGCTTAATGTATCAGTTCTATAGCTAGCTCTACTGTATATACATGACAAAGATAAGTGGTCACAAATTACCCTATTTAGACAAGCCAAAGTTAGCATTACTGCTAACTTTGGCTTGTCTAAATAGGGTTATTTTGTAGCGCCAAATGATTTTCATTTTCAGTTCTTCATTTCAGGTTTCATATTGAACGAATTAGAATGCATGAACAAATCATAAGGAAATTATAACATTTTATAGATATTTTTTGTTGCAGAGTGTTCAAATATGAGTGAACTCATAAAATGCTGGTATTTCTGATGTATTCAGCACACATGCAAAAATATTATACAGTACTGTGCCAAAGTCTAACATTCACTGAAGCATCTTCAGAAATGGCCTCGGTGGGAGGGTGGCTGTCAAGAAGTCATTCTTAAGGAAGGGAAACAGGGAGAAAAGGCTGAGGTATGCCACATTACAAAAACTGGACTAAAAATCAGTGGTAACAGTTCTTATGGAGTGATGAATCCAAATTTGAAATCTTTTTTTGTACAGAGGTACACTGAGTGTCTACAGTCATCTGTAAAACACGGTGAGGGGTCTGTGATGGTTTGGGGCGGCATTTCACCCACTGATATCAGAGAGTTTGGAAATATGAATGCAGAAAAGTACCATCAGATTTTGATTTGAATGTCCTTCAGGAAGCCTGGAGAACTATTCCTGAAGACTAATTAAAGAAATTAAAAGAACGCATGTCTGAGAAAGTTCAGGCTGTGTTGAAGAATAAAGCTCAAGAGAGATATAGTTGCATGCAGGATAAAGACAGCAATCCAGTATGTCTTAATTTTCTCAAACAGAAGAGGAGAGCATCAAAATTGATTAAAGTTTTACTTTTTTGTTCACATTCAGTCATTCGTCATTCTTCCATAAAGTCTGTGAAAGGTTAGGAATTTGTCAAGATGTAGATAGGCTTTGCTCCATGCATAACTCTTCTAAAATTAACCATTAACTGACAATCATAACCCAATGTTCCTTTCACAAACTTTTATTTATTGCAATTTGTGCATTATATGCAGGATTACATGAATGCCCCTGCTCCAGATATGAGCATTTTTTAAATTTCACACAGTTCACGAACTTAACAGAATAAACAATTTACCATGCAGTTCTTATTTTCTTATATTTTTACTTCTTTTATTTTCTTTAATCATATTTGTCATTTTTTTTGTCTCTTTCCAACCAACAATTAATTGATAATTACATCTACTTTTAGTTTAGTATATTTGTATGTTTGTTTGTTTGTTTGTTTGTTTAAAAAAATAGATACAGCCCTGCTGGTGACCTACCTACAGCAGATCTGCCCTCTGTATTTTGATATATTAAACACACAAAAAAGCCTCAGAATAAAACTACAAGTCACTGGCATTTTCTTTTCAAATTCACAAAAAGCAAAAGAAATATGTACAGAAGCAAAGATTGGCAGCATTCATCATGGACTGTCATGAGGAGACTGCATTATTAAAAAAGTTGGGGAGTTAGACTTTCTTCATTTACTTCAATATTTTATAGAGAAATTCACCAAAACCATAAAGACTACACAGTCTGTTTAACAGAGGCTGATATTACAACCTCTGCACATTCTGAAATGCCAGTTTCCGTTAGTCGTTTTTGAGTTATTAGTGTGCTGTTTTTTTTTTTTTTTCTTCTTTGCATGTCATTTCATGCCATGTAATACCTACTGACTTTGTTCATTAACTTCTACCCAGAAAATAGAGTCACCCTAACCCTAACCAAATTGGTCAACTTTCTGCCTGTAAACGCACTCACTGTTTAGACAGCTGACATTATTGTTTAACGAGGAGGAGCGATAACCCCAAATGCACATGCACAGAAGCGTAAAACCAGCATCCAGACAGAAGTGTGTGGCACAAGATATAAATCCCTGAGCTCATCTTTTTTTCTTTTTTTTTGATCCTTTTACACTGCCATGTTGGGAAAGATTAAAAAACACACCTGGAAACAGAACAATTGCAAGATGTGAGGCCTGCTTATCTACTAAGCAAGTTTCTTGTTAAAAAATAGATGAACGCAATGTTCATACTTGCTCTAAACAGCTAGCACAATCAGTCCAGACTTCTACATTCGAAAGAATGTAGAAGCAGTTATATTTCATACTTCTAATATGAAATGTGTTATTTATACATTTTAAAGCTTCACAGTGACAACATACTTAAATTACAACATGCAGTATGAAATGAGTAGCTCTCATTTGACATATCCACATAATGATCCCAATCAGCTCTGTGGTGCATTCTGCAGGGATTGATCCAGTATTAAATGAGCTAAATTATCAAAGGACATAATATCGATAATTTATAACATTATTGGCTGTGTTCTTAGTAATGAAGACTTTACAAACATTTTCACAAATCCCAATCCAGAAGAGAGATCTGCCTGTTTGTGATTGGCAGGGGTAGGTGTTTCTCTCATATGCTGCATATGAGTCACAAGAAAATAAGTTCAGTCTGACTTTACTAAAGTTGATGCTTACATTGGCCATTGCACAACACAAGCAATTTGTTGAGTATCTTGTTAAAGGGCAGTACAAAGAGGTACAGAATCGTACAGTTTTTAACTGTATCTTCTTGTTAATCTCTAATTTACTCAAGTATTTCATGCATGCTGGAGGCCTAGACAGAGTTAATTATACAAACATGTCTATAGGGGGTTAGAACAAGTTTAATTTTGTTTGATTTTGTGGGCCACATGCAATCCAGTTTAATCACACGGGGGTAGACCAGTAAAGTCACTGCATAATAACCTATAAAAGAAAAAAAAGAACGATTTTTTAAAGAAAATCAAGTGAAATTTCAAAATATGTCTTGGTTTCTCCACCTTTATTCAGTCTGCTTTCATCACAAAAAAACACACTTTAGTATGGCTCCATAACTTAACCACCTTACTTCAGTGTCTGAGTAGTATCTCTGTGTGTAGAAAGAAAAACAATGATTTACACAACAATAGAAAAAAAGTCAAAAAAATATGCTTTTCACATGTTGCCCAGTGGGCTGGATTTGACCATTTGGTGTGCAAGTTTTAGTCCACGGGCCATATGTTTGACAAGCCTGGGGTTAGAGCGTCATCTCATATGGTAAGAATTTAAATTGCTTGAAAATTTAGTTTATTTTTCAGATTGCTTAGAGCAGGAACAGATTTACAGAATTAACAAAAGAACCAAGAGTAGTGTTTCCAGCAAATAAAACATAATCCACTGGGTCTCCAGTTGAAAACTCTTGCTCTTGCAGCCAATAACAGAACATTTGGCATGACTGAGACATTTTTGTGTTAGCAGAAACAGCAAAAGTGCATATATAAAACTGATGGACTGCAAGGCAGCTGCTCACTCGGAAATTAAGCACTAGCTGGTGGCAGTACTTATTGCATTTTTACATCACGAATAGGCTCTTTTTTAACCGCCGAAAAAGGAAAGAGACAACCGTTTCAAGGTGTTCCAAGCTATCACATGGCATATCTGCCAATGCTGACTTTTCAGATCCAGATCTTTGACAGCAACCCAGCTGTCAAAAGCCTACCTTTAGGGAACCTGTAATCAATATTTTTATTCAGGTTTTTGTTTATTTTTTATGTGCACTGAGCAGTATGATTGTGGGGGAGGAGTAAGGGTAAAATTAAAGGTCCAGTGTATTTTATGTTCCAGCTCCACTATGACCTTATCTTTTTCCTGACAATGCAACTTTACAATAGGTGTGCAGATGACAGATGGCCTGCACTGTCAGAGTGATGGGATTATGTCAGATAGATGCTGGAGATCAAAGGGTCAGTCACTGTATAAATGAGACCATAATCAGAGGCACTGTTTGAAAATCTGCAGAGGTTCAATTTAAAATATGCCCAAGATCAACCTACGAGGGCCTCTGATTTTCATGGATAATCACGGCATCAGAGGTGATCAGAGATTTTGCCAAGTAGAGCTCTTCACCAAGATAAGACTTTCACATAGTGCAGCTACAAATGGTTCCAGTTGTGCAATGGCCTAAACAGAATTATCCTTCAAATCCTTTCAAGTAGTGTTTGGTATAGTTCATGTCTAGGATCCTAACTGGAACAGTTAGATATTAATCAACATTCCGAATCCTATACATACATACATGTGACATGTGACATTCAGACATCTGTTTCATGCCACAAATTGTGGAAAGAAGTCAATAAAGAACTGGAGTTAAAAGACGGGGTTACGGATGACAAGAAGTTACCACACCAATAAACGATGTAAAAGACGGTGCACCAGCACAAAAGCAGAAGAATGATGAAAAGGTAAGCGTCCAGAAACCACTTTAGGAAGAGGAAGAGAGATTTTTCTTTAATCCCTGTGAGGCAAAGCAACTTAATAGAAACTTCCTCTTATCAGGCATGATGCAGAGAACTTACCATTGCCTCTGCTTCACTTTGATGTGTTTTGTGTAGAGAGCTCATACTGCTTCACCACTTCCATGCACATACACAGCATTGCAACCCTTTAGTAGACTACACCATGCAATAGATATTTCCTGTGAAGATATGGTATTCTGAAAGTCCTGTGTTTGTTGTCCTTCTTCCCATTTGCCTATATTTTCTGAGTTTCGATCAGGTTCCCAGATGCACCAAACAAATATTAAAACATAAAGTGCTTGACAAATTTATTACTTTAACTGTCATGAAAATGAGAAAACACAAATATTTTTAGAAAACTTGTTTAAAATTTAAAAATTTCATATGGTTATTTATTGAGGCAAAGAACAAACTGAGTTCACATTTTTATACCCAAGTCAGAAATTAATCAAGCAACATTCAACCACTAAAACAATTTTTTCTGTTTCAAGTAACTGTGATTTGACATCTTAATCAAAAATAATACTGTGCTTTACTTTGTTTTTCAGCTTTTTTGTAAAACAGTAAATTTAAAAATTCATGGGTAAAAACTATAATTATATTTCTGCATTCAAAATATAATTTTGATTAAAGAGTTTGCACATACTGGCGGATTAACAACTACAGAAATATAAAAAATAATTTTGGTCATTACAAGTAATGTTAATTTAGGGCAGCTGTGGCATAAACCTTACCTTGGGTGGCGGTCTAATAAATTTATTAAGCCCTGTATTTAATTACATATGTATAATATAGTTGCTTATCTAGAAAACAGGGGTACTCTGACCACATGTTTAAAGTTGACTATAGCTGAGTTTTCCATGTTATTTTGCTGCTCTTGGGTCTGGTTAACATCATTATTGATGAATTAATTTACTTGCATGGTTATCTCATGAAGAGCCACAGCTCTTACTCTGAATGAGAAAAAAAAAAACACCTAGCTTCTAGACTTTTTTAATGAAAAAAAAAAGTTGATTGAGTTTTCTTCAATGTCATGCTTAGGAGTACCTCAAAAAATGGTTTGTGAAAAACAGAGTTTATTTTTTCAGCAGGTATAAAGAATGAGAAAGAGAACAAACACTCTGGGCTGCGTTTTTTTTTTTTTTTTCCTGTAAAGGAAACTCACCTGTTTACTGAAAGCTGGTCACCTCCTGCAAACAAATAAATCTTTCACTCACCTGAAGCTCACCTTTCTGCTCATTCTTCCTGCTTGTGCTCTGGAACCTCGCCTGGTCCCACACTGCACCAGCAGTACTACTAGAAAGAGATTCAAGTAAGAATTATCAAACTGTCAATCATCCCATCTACTAAACTGTTGTCTCCTCTCAGGCAGAGACATAAAACCTTACTTGAGTTATACCTACCTGCCTCCAAGCTTCCATATATCAGCTTCGATCTGAAATAATGAAATCTCAAAACTGGAATTACTCTCTCGGGTCTTGCATTTTAGTCCTTTTGTGTTGGCATTATGACAACTGTATGATTTATTGTGTGATGTAGTTCTAAACCAGCCTGTCTGAATCTAACATTTAACTTGTGTATTAGGCTTAATTGTAACAACAAAATTATGCTGAGTTGAATAGCTTTGTTCAGATGGACGTGTGTTATACGTAGATGCCAAAAGGATAAGGTAAGGAGAAGTAAGAGAACAAGAGATTGAGCCACATAATTGATAAACAAATATAATCCATCCATCTGGGGCCGGGTCACGGGGGCAGCAGCCTAAGCAGAGAAACCCAGACATCCCTCTCCCCAGCCACCTCCTCCAGCTTATCCGGGGGAACATTGAGGTGTTCCCGGGCCAGCTGAGAGATATAATCTCTCCAGCGGGTCCTGGCTCTGCCCCGGGCCTCCTCCCAGTAGGACATGCCCGCAACACCTCAGCCAAGAGGCGCCCAGGAGGCATCCTAGTCAGATGCCCAAACCACCTCAGCTGGCTCCTTTTGATGTGGAGTAGCAGCGCCTCTACTCTGAGCTCCTATCGTATGACTGCTGTCCTCACCCTATCTCTAAGGTATAGGCCAGTCACCCTTCAGAGGACGCACCGCAAGCCACCCTTCAGAGGACGACACATGTTCTTGGTCTGCAACCAAGAACATGTGTCGCAAGCAGCATAAGGGTGTGACTCTGCCATCCCAACATAAAGTTTTCTACCACTATTTCACTACATGGTGCGTATTACATGAGAAAAGTGATGTGATTTTCAAGGTCGTGAATTAGGTTGGGCTCTAAGGCTGAACTTGCTGCTTTCTTTCAGTTCATATCACAGATAAAGGGACACAAAGTGCGTACTTGTTGGCTTGCTCGTAATCGCTGTCTGTGTTTACCTTGTGCCGCACACAGATGCTGCAGCAGTTTTGTTTGGACTGTAAAATATGTTCACAGCACAAGAAAGTGGAGCGTGTTCTGCCACGTTTGTGCTCTTCGGTTTCCGTTTCCAGACGAGGACCCGCCCACACTCATACGTAAAGGATCGGCTTGCAAAGCGCAGCGGAAACGCAGGCCTGGTCTTAAGCTTTTCGACGGTTCAGCGCTGGCACGAGCACCGGAACCTCGGCAGTGGAAACGTAGTATTAGTGAACTTAGGTGTTAGGGAGGTTTTAGTGCATCAAGTGCCTTTGCCAAAAGAGGTGGCTGTATACCTTTAAGATTTGTCCCTCATTACTTAACTGAGAAAAAACAATTATAAATCAATAAATCCAAGATGCCATTCCTCACACAGTGATTAACATACTTGCTGGTAAGCTTGACACATGATTGCAGTAGTTATAATAGATTGTATTAATATTTCATCAAATCTCCCCACACAATCATAACACAATGCCTTTGTGCTCTGTGCCAACACAGAGGTGGCAAATCCCCTACAATGATAACGGCAATATTCTGCCATCACCATAGTGACACTAGTTTGAGTTTTAATCTAAACGTCGTGGTGATCATGTAACATTAGCTGGTCACATTAAAACAAGTAAACAAAGGCAGGAACATGGTCTTTTGTCAAAAGCACTACTTGATTCTGCACAGTCACATTGGGAGCCTTGATTGTGTTCTACTTATGTGGCTCTCCCAATTAAATAAATGCACAAAATGTAATTTACAATACTTTATCCAATCTTGCCATCATAAACAGCAGGACTGTGGGATAATGGTTAAATGATTGAGTTAGCTAAAACACATATTCAGTGGTTGGCTTAGCTGGTTTCAAATCATTTGAGAAGTCTTTTGTGAGGCATTTATTTTTTCTCTTAATTTACGTTGTTTTTTTTTTTAGTGCTTTCTAGGTAACAAGAATAACCACAGTTGTACTGCTAGATCCTATAATTGGTTGAACTAATTTTTGTAGTTTTGCTTCTGTACACCACCACAGTGGATTTTAAATCAAAAAATCAAGATATGATTGAAGTCCAGACTTTCAGCTTTTAATTCAAGTGGTTTAACAAAAGTATTGCATTAACATTTTAGAAATTGCAGCCATTTTTATTCATAGTCCCCCATTTTCAGAGGCTCAAAATTAATTGGACAGTTGACTGACAAGTAGTTTCATAGCTGGCAGAAGCCTGTTCCCTTGTTATTTCATGACAAATGAAGCAGCTATAATATCTGAAGTTGATTCAAAGTGTTGAATTTTTGTATTATAGCTTTGCGCTGTAATTTTAATTATGAGGCCCAAAGAGATGTCAGTGCAAGTGAGAAAGGCCATCATTCGACTGAAAAACCTAAACAGTCCAGAGAGACAGCAAAAACTGTAGGTATGGCCAAATAAAAAGTTTGATACACTCTTAAAAAGATTGAATGAACTGGCCAGCTTAGCAACACTGAAATGTCTGAAAGACCACTGAAGAGAGCTAAAGTGAATTTCAATAATGAGAGATCATTAGGAGGACTTGAACATTATGAATATACAGAATTTATTTAAGCTATTCGGTGACTAGACCCACGATGGCCACTCAAAGCAGAACGGAATACAAGCAGTGATAGGAATTAGGGCAGGACCCCCTAAAGTCTAGATGCTGGTGGAGTTGAAGATAAAGACGGAGGTTTGGATGATGCACTGAGTGACTTGGGTGAGATGGAGGTGGGTTGCACGGATCAGTCTGCAAGGGAGAAGGACAGGTAAGCAGTGAGATTTAAAGTATGCAGAGTGGAGGCTGATTGGCTTGAAGAAGGTGGGCAGAAGGATGATTGGACTATAGCAATGATGTCACCTTTGGTTTGACAGCATGAGAAAGTAGAAGCGATGTGAAGAACAAACTAGCAGCCAAACAGCCAGGAAAGCAGACAGAGGAGTGAAAACAGATCTTCTGCTAACTCAAGAAGAAAGTCAGATTAGACAGAAAACAACATTTAAGAGAGCCTGCACAGTCCTGAAAAAAAATCTGATGAAACCAGAAAGATGGGAGGAGAAAAGCATGTTGAATGAGAGAAACAGCTCATGATTTGAAGCATACCACATTATCTGTCAAACATGATGGAGGCAATGTTAGGGATGGGCATGTTTGGCTGCCAGTGGAACCGGGTCACTTGTGTTTATTAATGATGTGACTGCTGATAGAAGCAGCAGGATGAATTCTGAAGTGTACAGGGCTATACTCTTTGCTCAGATTCAACTAAAAGTGGTAAAACTGATGGGACAACGCTTCACAGTGCAACTGAATAATGACCCAAAGCATACTGCAAAAGCAACCCAACAGTTTCTCAAGGCAAAGGAAGGGGATATCCTTCAATGACCAAGTACATCGTAAGACTGAATGCAGAAAGACCCACAAACAAGCTGAAAATGAAGGCGGCTGCAGTAAAGGCCTAGCAGAGCATCTCAAGGGAGGAAACGCAGCATTTGGTGATGTCCATGAGTTTTAGACTTCAAAGGATTTTCATTCAAATATTAAAAACAATCCTATCCATATATTTAAAATTATGTTAATTTCTCCAATTAATTTCAGCATCTGAAAATGGAGGACTATGTCTAAAAATGGCTGTAATTCCTGAAGTGCTAGTGCAAAACTGTTATGAACACCTTTGAATTGAACCTTTAAAAGTCTGCGCTTCAATCACTTATTGATTGATTGATTTAAATTTCACCATGATGGTGTACTGAGGCAAAATTACAAAAAGTGTTTCTTTGTCCAACAAATTATGGACCTAAGTGTCCTTACATAAATTACAAATATTTTTTTCTTTAAATGTAAAAAGGAATTAGTTAAAAGAATTTATGCTGGGAAAGGGACGTATCCAGCAAGGTTACACTGGACGCAACACATCTAGTACAATTCTAACAAAGTGCTTCATCATATATTATAAATACAGATTGGGAAGGTGTGTTAAGAGAAAAAAAATACTGCACTACATTCAAGTGTCAGAATGCCTTCTGTTTACAGTGACAGAGTTGATTGCACATACTGTATGGCTTTACCTTCCAGTCAAACTACAACTCCTTTATTCACTTAAATGTTCGGCACCTCCACAATTACCTCAATCAGCCAAACTGGTATTTTGATCAAAGGACTACTTGCGGTTCACTCGAGCTACCACACTCTGATTATTTACATTCTAAAATACACACAATACTAAAATGCTGGCATCACATACTAAGATGAATGTGATAGATTATCTGCTGATGAATTACAAATTTCACTCACACTGCAAGATTAGAAAACAACAGTACATCACAGACTCCAGGATATTACTGAGATTATCTTTCTAGTGGAGGTTCACATCGCCTTACTTTCAGACTCACACAAGCTCATCTCAGACAAATTCATATTTCAGTGAAATCTGATTTATCCCAGATGCTGCAGAGCACCTAGCCCTAGGTGCTTATTAAATGCATCCTCTGTAACTGCTGCCATGTCAGCCCTTCACACTGTGAGAGTGATGGACTGAGAAAACTGTACAAAACAGTGAGGTGGCTTCTTCACATTTGTAGATGGCCCAATATCATTGTCTGCAAGAGGTCAAAGACTATAACACTAAAGTACCAAAAGTGAGGAGTAAAATTATCATCTGATCCTGATGTGTCAGTGCCAGAAGTTAGAATCTTTCATGTGGAACATTCCCAAAATCAGTAAATTAGGTCAACTCTTGGTTTAAATGTCAACTACAACATGTGTCTCAATTGGCTGCTGAACAGTTCATACAGTAAAATGACTGGTACAGCTTGATATGGCTAAACAACAATTTTGAGGCTTTGCAAAATTTATTCTTATGGGAAAAGATATTTGGAAAATATATAAAGCTATTTTTCTAGAGATATTTAATGTATTTATTTTTAAACTGGTGCCTCTAGACCCACTGAGCACATTTCAATTTCCTACATTGTAAAATGAAAGGAAAAATTGAGCTGTTTAAAGCAGCATGACACACCAGCATGGACATTTATTTGGCTTATTACAGCCTCACCATGGCATGATGTATTGCAGCAGAGCTGTTTTGTGTCATCATTTAACCTGATCTACCAGATCAGGAAAAGGACTACACTCTGTTAAGCCTTGTTAAGATGCCAAAAAGCAGGTCCGTGTTGCATCATTCTCTTTCTCACACTACACTGCATTAAAGATTTGAGTTTGTTACTGGTGCTAAGAGTGACTAGTCAAGTGTACTGAAATGGCAAAATCAATATTATCTTTAATTAATAGTCTGGGGAAAGTAAACACTGCAGAATATTTAGTTTCAGTCAGTCTTGTATCGGGGCAAATGAAGGTGGGGATTCATTATCACACACGGATAGCATAACACTTTTTAGAGAGGTTTTATAGGGCATGCTAGTGCCCCAACACACACACACACACACACACACACACACACACACACACACACACACACACACACACACACACACACACACACCATGACAAAAGAATAATAATTCCGTCATGCTATGCACATTGGAGTATCCACATACATGCAGCATTGACTAAAGTAGTAAGAAAAAGCACGGCACACTTAATTCAGTTCAGTTTTATTTTATTTATATAGCGCAACAACAGTCGCCTAAAGCCGCTTTATATTGTAAGGTAAAGACTACAATAATTGAGAGAAAACCCCAACAATCAGATGACCCTCTATGAGCAAGCACTTGGTAACAGTGGGAAGAAAAAACACCCTTTTAAGAGAAAAAAACACTGGCAGAACCAGGCTCAGGGAGGTGCAGCCAACTGCCATGACCAGTTCGGGGTGAAAGGAGGGAAACAGGACAAAAGACACACTGTGGAAGAGAGACAGAGATTAATAATAATAACTGATTAAATGCAGAGTGGTGTATAAACAGAGAATGAAAAGAGGCGAGTAAAGAAGAAACACTCAGTGCATCATTGAAAGCCCGCAGCAGCCTAGGCCTATCACAGCATAACTAAGGGAGGGTTCTGGGTCACCTGATGCAGCCCTAACTATAATCTTGATCAAAAAGTAACGTTTTAAGCCTAATCTTAAAATTGGAGAGGGTGTTTGTCTCTTGCTGCAGCATTTTGGTTCAACTCAAGGCTTTTCTGGGAGCTTTTAGGACAACCTGATAAAAATTAATGACAATAGTTCAACCTAGAAATAATAAATGCATGAACTAGTTTTTCAGCATCACTCTGAGACAGGATGTTTCTAATTTTAGAGATATTGTGTAAATGCAATAAAGCAGTCCTACAGTACATATTTGCTTAATAATTGCATGACTCCAAGATTCCTCACAGTGTTACTGGAGGCCAAGGTAATGCCATCCAGAGTAAATATCTGGTTAGACACTATGTTTCTAAGATTTCGGGGCCGAGTACAATAACCTTTTATGTGAATTTAGAAGCAGGAAATTAGAGGTCATCCAGGCCTTTATGTCTTTAAGACATTCCTGCAGTTTAACTAACTGAT
>JAVDPK010000971.1:122321-139687 GCA_034780415.1 Cichlasoma orientale | reverse complement strand
AGATCTCTGATGTTGTTCCAGGAATCTGTTGGAGCCACTCTCCCAGTTTGGGGGTTACTGCCCCGAGTGTTCCGATTTCCACGGGGACCACTTTTACCTTCATCTTCCACATCCTTTCCAGCTCCTCTCTGAGCCCTTGGTATTTGTCCATATATATATATATATATATATATATATATATATATATACATTTGTTGTTTTCAGTTGCACAAAGCCTTTTTGATCACCAATTAACAGTACAGTCCTGTATATACTGTTTAAAGGTATGTAACCTTTTAGACAGCTTAGTGTCTGAATGTCCAGTAATAGTCTGAGCATAAATGTAGATAAAAATCAGTTATCTCATGAAAGTAGGGTAAATTCTGACAGGCTTTTGTCTGACTGGAAATCTTCCAATGTTTTAAATTCCCTAAACATTTCTGCAACATAAAATCAGCCATCTGTGAACATGGACTATTTCCAACATTAGACTTGTCTTCTTATTCCAAGATGCGCTATCCTTTGTCTTTATTTCTTTGTCATAGGAAGTTAGGTGCAGTAATATTTGCTACCACACTCTGGAAATCAGTTGGCTTCAGAATGCTTGTATAAAACTATGAGTGTCAAGAAAAGTTAAAGAGATCCTCCAGAATACCCACATTTATGGGAAAATGTATCTTAGAATGTGGTTGGATCGTCATCTAAGTTAAAAATTAGAAATGAACACATCCATTAAAATGAAAATATGATAAAATGAAAATCACTGCATACTCTTCTTGTCTATTCCAATACATAATTTAAATATTTAAATTTAAACTGAACATTAAAGTTGACGTGTCCAAGAACAGTGAGGCCAATAGGAGTTAGGTTAATTGGTGATATTAAATTGGCTGTAGGAGGGTGTGAAATTACGGGCATTTTGAGAAATACTCTCTTCTTCTTTTCATACCTGCTCCCTTTAGGGGGTCACCACAGCGGCTCATCTCCTGCCATCTCACCCTATCCCTGGCACCCTCCTCTGTCACCCCAACCCTCTGTGTGTCCTCCTTCACAACATCCACAAATCTTCTCTGTGGTCTTCCTAGTTTCCTCCAGCTTCATTTCTAGTCTCTTCAAGATTTTCACTGGGAGTTCTGGTCACTGCCAATGAAAATCAGCTTTCACTGTCTTCCTCTCGTTCACACACATGTATTCTGTCTTGGTTCTACTGACTTTCATTCCTCTTCTTTCCAGAGCATTCCTCCACCTGTCCAGGCTCTCTTTTATCTGCTCTAAGTACAGATTACAATGTCAACTGAAAATATCAGTGTATGGAGACTTGCCTGACCTCATCTGTTAGCCTTGCAACCCCTGCAAACAAGAAGGAGCTCAGAGCAGATCCCTGATTCCATCCCATCCCCACTTTGAACCCATTTGTCACTCCTACTGCACACCACCGTCTCACCATTCTCACCATTCTTGCACCAGCCTCACATACCTTTCCGTCACTCCTGATTTCCCCATGACGTACCACTATATACTTCTTCATCCACATTTTCATAGCAAACATCACACCTGTAGTGCTCTTTCTTGGCACTGTGCTCATCACTGCTCTCCTTAACTTCAGTAACTTTCCCATATCTTCATGGTATGGCTCATCAGTGTTATCTCTCTGTAGTTACAGCTCTGCACATCACCCTTGTTCTGGAAAATCAGAATTATTACACTTCTTTTCCATTCCTCGGGCATCCTCTCACTCTCCAAGACTGTGTTGAACAATCTGGTAAAAAAAAAAAAAGGCTACTGCCCTCTCTCCTGGACATCTCCATACCACCGCAGTTATGTCATCAGGACCCACTGCCTGTGCACTCTTCGTCCTCTTCATAGCTGCCCTCACATCCTCTATGTAATGCTTTATATTAATCATCAATAATAGTTAGTGAACTAATAAATTAAACTAATGGGATTTTTTTGTTAGAAATAATAAATGGTCATATTTACTAAATGAAAATTTGATTTGCAAACCATCTATGAAGATTATCAGATAGCTTATAAACTCCCAGAAATACTGTGAACTATCATCTATCATGATTGACTATGTTGAAAATTATATTTTCAATTTTTAAGCTGTTAGTTTTAGGCACGAAAGCGACCTGGTTACATTTAGGAAAAGATCAGGATTTAATTTAAGGATGAATTATATTTGCACCCTGTGAATGAACACAGGCTTAGTAATTAATCTTCTATTGTAAAGTAATTATAACAATATCAATTATCCTTTCATTGCTTGTTAACAGTAAAATAAAATGTTTACCAAATTTAAATTAACAGTAATATAAACCGTAACACACTAAACCCATTTTTAATTCCCTGTGCTTTGTGTGCAGTTTTTCCACAGTCACAAAATGCATTTATTCATCATAATGGACACGGGAGCGTGTACATCAACAATACCTTTCACATAGTCTGAGGGCAGTTTGTCATATGCTCACAAAATTTTCTCTAAGCAGTCATGAAATGGTCAAGAAATTTTAATCGTCCATTCTCTTGGACTTGAATTGTAGTGCTTCCAATTTGATGACACACCAAAGACCGTATTAGGAGTCAGTGACAGTATAGCTAATTTCTTTCATTTGAAAGAATACAAGTTCAAATTTCACATCTTTTTTAAAACACTTCCTTTGCTGTTGCAGCTGCTTTTTCATTAGCGGTTTACCTCTGTTTTCACTCACTGTTTGACTAGATTTACCCAACAAAAACAACAATTTATGCAAAGAAAAGATTTAGAATAAAAAAAAGAAAGATTACAGCTACATCTATGTATCCATTTTCTTACATTAACTGCTTATCCAATTGAGAGTTGAGAATCCGGGGATGAGGAGTCATGGTTCCTGCTAGGCGTGTTTGGTTTTTGAGTGTTGTTTTCCTGAAGTCCAGGATGTGGGAGGGACTGGCCTCCGCCTCCCGTCTCAGCACTGTAAGCTTCCCACGCTGCTGCCGGGCCCCCTGCTGCTCGTCAAGCTGCAATCAACTGCAGGTACTTAAGGACCAGTTTGAACCTCCACTCTTTGCTGGGTAGTATGCTATTGCTCAAACATGTTTTTCTATGGTTTTCATGCCTTATTGCTAACTTCCTTGTCTCTCTGCTCACAGTTTAACCCTGCCTGGCATAAGAGCAAACCACTGGCTTCTCTGCCTGCACTCCTAGAACCCTTCCTATATGGACAGAATAACCTACAACCTTTCCCCAAGACGAACTCACCCTCCTCTACAATCAAGCAAAAAATAAATAAATTTAAAAAAAAATCATCCACAACATCTCTACCTCTGCCAAACACTCTAGAATTCTTTTGAATATCTCTTTCTCTTAGTGACTTAGTAATTATTAGTTTTTTGTTTTGTTTTGTTTTTTTAACCTTGTTGTGAAAAATAAAGTGTGAAATGTGTAGAAATGTCTCTGTTGTGTCTGCAATTGAGTCTGCCATTTTGCCTCGGCTTACATGGCCATGAAAGTTTGGGGGCTGGAGACCATCAGCTGTCATAGAGGGGCAGGGTACACCCTGGACAGGTTGCTTGCCTATCACATAGCCAGCACGGAGGGACAGACAATGATACTCTCAAATCCACATCTAAAACAATTTAGAACCACTTAATCTAAAATGCTTGTCTTTGGACTGTAAAAGAAAACCAAAGTATGTGGAGGCACAGGGAGAATATATTAAACCACACAGAAAGTCTCAACCCAGCCAACAAGTTTGAACCCAGAACTCCAATTGAAATACATTTGTTTCCAATAGTGCTGACCACTACAAAAAAGAAAATAAAAGTATAGCATCAAATATTGTCCACTGCATTTTCATTTAGGCAAAGTGGAAAAAGGCACTGCAGTTTATTAATTTATTCACTTTAGGGTCCATGTTTTTCTTTGCAGTATTATATAAAGTGCATACATAGTGAGTTTTTCATTGTTTTTAACAATATTGTATTGTGTTTGTGTTACCTACAGTATGCTTGTGTGTTTTTGTATTGTTATCACTGTCAAGTCAAACCTGATTTTTAACTTTTTGGTTTCAAGGAAAAAAAAAAAAAGAAAAAAAATCTAAAAATAAAGAAGTAAATAAAATTAAGAGCAGACAGGGAAGACTGAATCAATAGGTCATGTGACTCGCTGCTGGGCCGGGTGTTGCGTAATGTTACGTGCCTTACAGCTGATCCTTTTAGTGAGTAGCGTCACATGACCTGCAGCCGCTCCGTTCAAACAAATTGACACAGAAGCGTAAACGAGAGCAGGATACACCGGAGGATTGTGTGGCTCTGTGCGAGCAGGACATCTAAAATACTGGAGAGGCAGCCGGTTTTTCACCTAATTTTACTTCACTATCAGGGTGGCTGCATGGTCATCCCTTGTAAATTCAAATAAATAAAGGAGAAACAAGGAAGAGGATTTGTTGTGAAGTTACTTTGAGTGGAATCCAGTGATCTTAAAGCTCCAGTGGATGTCATCCTTTTTTCAAGTTGGGGAAAATTGCACAGGAAACTAAAACAACTTGACAATCACTATTTATGGTATATTTCATAAAACGGCTTTTGTTCATTAATGTCTAAACTGCGTAAATGAACCTACAATCTATACAAAGTGGTAATTAGGTGGGAGATTTCTTAGGTCTCGGCCAAAAAAGTAATGTGCCAATTTTTCACAAGGAGGAGTCGCACACTGAAAAGATTCTGATTGTGACTTTGGTGGCATGAGGAGTTAATAGAGCTTGGCTAATATTTAAACATTTAATATTCTAACATTTGCCAACTTTTTTTTATGACAGAAAAGAGTTTAAAAAAAGAAACCAAATAAAAAGGAATCTAAGTCAGCACTTTTCACTTATATAGATCATTTGGACTAAAGTCTCAGTCGCGCCCAGGATCTCATTATATTTATAGTCATATTCAAGTATCAAATGAGCAATTACACCATAAACGCAAACACATAAAAAGGACTACCACTGAATACCTTTCAGGTTACACATTTTGCAGCAGAATTATGTTAAGTGAGATAAAGATGAGTGTGATTGAGCAGAGTACATGATAAATTAAGATACTGCCTCTGGTTATATAGGATAACAAGATAACAATTCACTATCATTTCACTGCATCAAAAGACTACACAGCTCTGAATAAGCTGTGAAGAGCATCAGTTAATCGACAGCAGCAGGGCAGAGTATTTAGAGTGACAATCCCATAATGGACAGGGAAAAGGTCAAAACCACAGTCGCTTGTGTTGTCAAATTGTCCTTGAGCAAGACATTGAACCCCCTGATTGAACAATAACTGAAGTCATTCTGTAAAAGAACACCAGTTACAGTTACTGTGTTGCTTGCAAATTTCTATATTCGGGTGGGTTGTTTTGTGATCAGAAATAAAGTACAACAAAACAAAAGGCACGAGAGCTATCTAGAATGCTGCTGAAGCTGTGTTTTACAAATTATTAACGACCAATTTAACGTTTCCCTCTGTCTGCATTTAAATATTCTAGCTATCACTTTTGTGTAAAACACAATGCAGTGTCTCCTCTGATCCACTGCAGTGGCTGCATGAATTTTCCAGGGAATTCGGACAAACCGCAACAACACTGACATGCAGGACTTTTCTATAACACAAAATAGAACAAAGGCATTTACGCTAAATCTGAGTGCCGTGGAGTCCGGGGACTTGATGTCTAGAGCAAGCAAATAAATAAATCCCAGCTCTGACAGTCCAGACAGCCCTTGGTTAAAAGTGACAGCACATCAGCTACAAGCAAATAGAGGATAATACATCAAATAGTCATTAATTGGACAATGGAGTCGAGGGAACACTGAGGTTGAGGACAAGGTGTCTTCTTGTGATTGGCTTAATCAGCTCTGTAGACATCCACTTGTTCAAAGTTATCAAAGAATCTTCTCTCTCAAACTTGAAATGGATGTATCAAAATATTTGTTGAAACTCCTCACTGACCAAAAGTGGAACTGGAATACATAGTTTTAAATTACTTTACAAGCTGCCCAAGAATTGACTGTGGTTTTCACTTGGGCATGGATCTGTAATTGAAAAGGCATCTCTTCCTGTAGATAGAGATAAATGACTTGAGGAAATATCCAACTTCAATTTGTCTCAACAGTACAATTTAAAGCAAACATTTTGCTATACTAAATGTGTTTTTGTCAAGTAATGTTCAAAATCTATTTTGTGCACATTCACACAGATATACACATACTCTTTCTGGCACCATCTGCACTGAAAACAGCTGCATAGTTGGCCAGTCATGGTAACTGATGACAAACTGCAGGTTAGCCATGCCTGCCTATGTAATTTATTGACTAACAACCCTTAATGATGCCGCAGACAGCACAATATTGTGGCTGCTTGAGCTAATGTTAGCTCGCAGAGTGACAGAGCATAGAACATAGAACATATAGAACATATAACACGAAATAATATCTTAAGATTAACTACAAGAATACCGTACCAGGGCCTTGTGTTTAAGTTCTGCTATTTAATGCCATCGAGATATCGAGACTACTGGACCTTTCACAAACTTTAACTAAAAATGACTGAATGTATTAGTTGTTAATATATCTGATAAAATCATCATATATCAACTTAAACTTTTCATTTTATGATTAGTTTTAAAGATGTTTTCTAAACTGATCACTTAAAAAAAATCAGCTTTTCTGTTTGTAATCAGTTTTGTTGGGTGTTGTCATGGTTGCTTAGGACAAGCATCAAAGGTTTTGTGCTAATGTTAACTCTGGAGTGCAGTAAATGTGTAATTTCTATACATTAACCTTCCACCCTCTATTGTGTAGAGCATTTGCCCTGTGGCTAGAAATTGATTTTTCTTTTGTGGGAGGGTGTGTGTGTTTGACAGACACCATTAATCACACTTTGAAAATAATTTGCTTGGGATTCCACAGGATACATTTGTAATTTCATGAGCTTAGGGATACTTAGTATGCCACAAACTCTATCCATTTCTCCAGCCAGCCATGCATTTAATTAGGAGGAATCTTTTGCGAAGCCAGGTAGCCTTCTCAATCACTTCACGTCTCCTCTACAGGCATGGAAACTCTGTAATCTATATGTAATTGGTGACAACTTACCCGTGTTCTTACACACAGTAAAGTGTAATGCATATCTTGTGAAAATCTGCACTGAAGTCACTGTAATAGAGGGTAATGAAACAACTCTTTCAAAAATAATTGGATTTATTAATAGAGACTGCTCAAAAGCTGTAATAGCTCTCTTGCAATTGTTCTCTGTGACTTTTAGCACAGCATCTATCAGCTGCTGCAACCTGTGACTTCTGTTCTATTGAATTATGATATTTTACAGATTTTCAAGGAGAAAAACTTTATTTTCAATTATACTTTTAATTAATCTGTAAAATCTACACCAAGAACTCCCAGATTGTATATAGATTTGCCCCCACCCCTCCTTTGTTGTAAAGCATGTGGAGTTGTACATAAAAGCATAAAAGACTTTTGGAAGACAACAGCAACAAAACCACAATAGGTCTGAAAAAGAAGCGTAGAAACAAAACACCACAGCTACTTTCTGGAAAACAGCATTTCAGGAAACACAAAAGCATAAAAGAAAGCAAAAAAAAATTCACTTTATGAGAAAGAAAGGGATAGAGTTTCTTGATTTTGAATGGATGCTAAAGGTCAATGCAATTTCCTGTTTCTGTACTACTTTCCGAGGTGATTTAAAAATAAATTTGTAAGGATGAAAGTGGAGATTGTAATCAGAACATTTTTTTAGAATCAGGGCATTTTTCAGAAACAATACCAAATTAAAACCATTTGAAAATTGGCTGAAAATTCTGTGAAATATTATGAACCACCTGTCTCATAAACATGTATTTGTGGATATGGGTGCCCCATCACAATATATTAGACGCACTGAAGCAAAGGGCAAGAGTTTGGAAGCACTGCTTTAGCATTATTACCCTAAGAA
Organism: Cichlasoma orientale; assembly: GCA_034780415.1. NCBI lineage: Eukaryota > Metazoa > Chordata > Actinopteri > Cichliformes > Cichlidae > Cichlasoma > Cichlasoma orientale. The sequence goes on along the minus strand of JAVDPK010000971.1, from coordinate 131,740 downwards.
AAGTGGTTTAGCTGCACACTGTCACCCAAAAAGGGTCCTCATCCCTTTGTCCGATTTCAGGACATTCAGTTTGAATCTCAAGTTGCCATCAATATTGAAAGTACTGTGCGTGATCTAAAGCCTCTTTGTAAAAGCCTACCAATATACTTGCTGTCTTGATGATGTCCAAATCGCAGGTTCAAGACTGATTGGATGCTTCACTAGAAGATGTTTCTGTATTTCATCTTTGTATTATTTTCAGCATGAAAGGGCTCTCGAGTGGCTCAGAGTTGAGTTGAGTTGCAATTTTGATTGAGATAGACAACATGAACAGGAAGAGACATAAAAGGTCAACCTAGCAAGTGAAAAGCTGACAAGGCTCACAAAAAAAGGCAAAAATATATCAGAATAATAACAATAAGGTATTTATTTTTTTGCCAAAAGCATTATTTGAGTACTTTTTCAAAAAGCAGATGCACACAGGAAAACTATATAACATCAAATGACTTTGATGAATTAATTATTAAATCTGCAAATAACTCACCGCATTTGGCACAAATGGTACTACTTTCATAACGACCTAGTGTGGTGCATAATAATATTAATAATAATAAAACAAAAGAGCAGCAATGCTAAGTACATGTCACTGGCCATGTGAAAAGTATAGAAATGTTGATCTGCTTATCAATATATTTACTAAATTTGAAGTAGCTCAAACCTCAAACACCGTTACTTGTATTGCAAGAAAGTTTTATGGATTTGTAGCAGTAGTTCCCAGATAAAGTATTCTAATTACTTTCAGGTTTCCCTGATTTATTTGGTAATCTTGACATTTCTGTGCCTGAGTCGGTCCCCTTAGCTCCTGTTTCTAGCTCTATGCCTTTGTCGCCTTGAGCTGGTTCCACCATCTTCTCAGGCTCCAGTGGGATCCAGCCTTCTCTGCCTGTTCTATCTCCAGTGGGGTTCCACCTCATCCACCGGCCACCTTCTCTGCCTCCTGAGAGGTTCTACTGAGCTTGCCTGTCCTCCAGTGCTCCCAAGCTCCAGAGTGTACCTGTTGCCCGACCATCCATCAGAATTCTTTGACTTGTTTCCAGAGGTGGGAAGTAACAATGTACAAATACTTTGTTACTGTAGTTAAGCAGAACTTTCAGGTATCTGTACTTTACTTGAGTATATATTTTTCTGACAACTTTTCAGTACTTTTACTCCCTACATTTTTAAACAGATATCTGTACTTTCTACTCTTTACATCTTCAAAACATGCTCATTACTTTAGGATTAACATATTTGAGGAAAGTTTTTATTTCCCAGCACTGCATGCCTTCAAACATCAAATTGATTTGATTTGCATGTAAATACTCAGCAGTTTAGAGCAGGATAAACAGGTTAGCTTGCTGCACTGTGGTGAGTTTACAGTAAAGTACTGTGTTGGACTAGTGCATCATCAGCTTTGAATTTAAGCTGATGATGCTTAGATTCAGTCACTGAATTCAACCTTGATACCAACTGTATGCTGTCTAGTACAAAGAAAGGAAAACAGTATACCTTCTGTCAGTCTGTGGGGAAGGAAATCAGCCAAGATACTTTAGCTCCTTAACCATCTGCTTGCATCTTATTGAATTCAGTTGTGTAAATCCACAAAGAGCAGTAAACCTCATAGCAGCAGCAGCAGCAGCACAGGTCAGAAGCTCACAGCCTGCACACAAAAAAAATCGACTGCAGCTCTCAATAGAAATTATTCTGAGTTGTGATTCTTTTCCCCATGTGGAACCACTACAGCCAATCTTAGGGTTCCCCTAACTGCTAAATCCCACTTTAACTCCTGAGTTTACTCTGTTTTTTTAATTAATTTATTTATTTTTTGTTTAGGTGTAGAGGCAAAGTCAACCTCTACAATGTAGGCAACAGCAGACAGAGCTATTTTTGAAATTCGCTTTCTTTTTCTCTGCTCAAGTTCTACACCGCAATGTTCAAGCTGAGTATATTCATTAGAATTAGCATTTAGAGTGAAATAAAGTTTGTGCTAATATTATTTTATTATTATAATAATCCAGCACAAGGTTCAGTTAGCTTTGCACAAAAACTGCGGGTAGAAATGTCCTCCAGAGAGCTACTTTTTTTACTTTGAGTACAGCTGTTTTCCAGGCTTGTGTCCTGCTAATATCCCAATTGTTTCCTTAGGCCTCTAAGGTCTACTTTGTCTGTTTGTTAGAAAATCTTCTTGCCATCTGGAAACTTTGCGTCATTCATTTGGGTCTGCTTCTCAATTCATCCTTAAAGGTACTGTCAGTCCTTTTATGAGATTATTTAATAGAGAAAAAGAAAGTTGTACTTCTAAATATTCACTAGTTAGTGTGTAATTATGTCTTCCAACAAACTGATGCATTCTGGTAAACTTAAATAAATACATTAAAAAATACATAGGAGCAGGTACTGGTTTGTGGAAGCAGTCATGTTGGCCCCACTATCTTGAATATAGTCTGCCTAATTGTGTTATGTGGCTAGAGACCTGCCATATGTACCTTATAAGCTACTTTTAATTTAAAGATCACAACTAGCTCTTTCAAACTATATAGGGCCATTTAACATTTATATATGTATATTTTCATCATCTTTTTCTCATTATGTCTTTCTCCACCTTTACATCTGCCTCCTCTACCACTGGTCTCTCTCCTCCATCGTTTCCACCTCCTCTTCCTCCTCACCTCAAGCCTTATCTCCTAAACTGAAGTCAGTGCTGTAACACACAAAAACATGCACAAACGGGCTTATTTATTCCCGCTGTTGTCTCAATTACTTATTCTCAGCTGACAATAAGTCAACAACAACAGCTGGTTATAACGTAATGTTTTGCCAGCTAATGTTAGGCCTGCATGCCCTTAAAATCACACCCTCTGATCAACAGTTTGATTACATTCTCACATCATATGAGAGTTCATTTGTGTCTCAGATATTAACAACGTTAGATCCACTTCAAAGAAAGTTTCAATAATGCCAGCTAACTGAGGCTAACAGCCTCCAATCTACTGACATATGGCAACATTTTAAAATGGAAAAGCCCTACTTTTAGCTTCTTTAGATGGTTTCACATCTCTCGCACTTAATAACAGTTACAAAAGAACTGGAGAAAAGTGTTTGGTAAAGTGTTGAGGGAAAATAATGAGACTGAAAAAAAAAATCATAGCTCATATACAGTAGGTAAAATCATTTAGTTTTCTGAGTCACGTTTTAAAATCCATTCCCTTCAGGAAAAACAATTCTTATTTAGAATTGACAAATGTTTAAAGTATTAAAAAATATATTACTGTTGCAACTACACACCTGAAATTAATTTTTCTGCAGCGCTCAGTTTCAGAGTCCTGACATGCTCACATTAAATAGCTCTGTAGGGAAAACATGTCATGTTTTATCACAACATTAAAGAGAGATGAGTTGGCAAAATTTAAATTAAATATGTATTCTGCAAACTTGGAAAAACCTTCACTCCTTTAAAATTATGCATACTGTATTTTTTATGTAAACAAACACTGGGTTTGATAATGTGCTTACCCCCAAGAGTGTCATAATTTGTCAAGGTGAGAAGCTTTCCACAAGCTTGAGAAGCTTTATTAATTGTTGAAGCTTGTGGAAGGAAAGGGGAGGGAAATGGAGCAGAGATTATAACTGAAGAAAAGGGAAAAAAAATAATTGTTGGAAACAGTTTTCATTTCATCAGGCCCTGGAGCTCGAGGAGACAGGCCAAGGATGAAGGATGGGTGGAGGAGGGGGTCAGCAGATAAATTAATTGCAGGGGAAAAATTATTACTGGGCTGTGAGCTGAGGGAAAAGGGATGAAAGAGATGAGGTGGTACCAAGTCTCAGCATGGTGCATAGAGGTCAAACATTGATCATTGTAAATGAGAAAGAGTCTGGAATTTTTTTTCTGATGGCAAGGTATGCAAACATTTCCATAGGCACTGTAGGGATCATACTGGTTACAAATAAACAGAGGATCAAATAATTTTCTATGTAGTACACATTTTGTTCAAACTCATATAGTTTAGAATCACCAGTTAGCCTAACATGCATGTCCTTTATCTGTGAGAGGAAACCTCAAGAACCAAGAACCTTCTTGGTAACTAATAGACTACCATGATGCCCCAGGTGCATTATTAAGTTTTCAATACTTTTTGCATAGGAAGACGTGGCTGCACACTGTTATCTGAAGGTTGAATTTGTTGGGACATAAGGGCCAGATCTACTACACCAGCACAAAAACCCTCTTTTGACATGAAAAATCTATTGTTGAGATTTACTAAAGAGGTTCAGTGTCAGTTGTGATTCTGACAAGCTTGGACACAAGTATTTTCTGCAGCTGGCCTTATTGCACATGTATTTGTAGGAGTTTCCTTCCGAGGGTTAGTCAAAGGAACAGCACAAACATGATTGACTAGGGCTTGTGGCTAGAAGTGTTCATTTCTTTGGAATTAGAGAGGAAGAGTTCAGAACAAGCGCACTGCTACAGTGCCAAAACTTTGGCAAAGTTGTTAGAGTAGCACCAAAAACTTGTGCTCTGGCTCCTCTCTAAGTCCTCACCCCAAATGTTTAGAGCTGATGCCCTCATATTTCTGGTCCTCAATTATACTGGTTCTTTGATGAAGAAGAGCACAACATAACTGAGCTGAGTTTGATGTGGAGAGTTGGAAGGAGGAGGAGAATCCCTGTATAAGACATGTACAAGGATGAGTGTTATTTTACAGGCAGCCAAGTTACTTTTCACAGCGAGCAGAGCGGGTTGCAGTATTTCAGGATTTTTAGTCTCATTTCTACACAGTGACCAGTAGGCAATGCATAAACACACATTTGCACAGCAATTCCATAACATATTAAAAATATTAACATATTAAAATATATGTCAAAAAGAAAGTATTATTTTTCCTGTATTAGAAAGTTTTCTGAATGTGTTAATTTGTAGTATTGACTTTAATCAGTACCATCAGGGTTCCACAGCTTGCAGTAAAAAAAGCGGGAGGGATGATATATAAACTTTATCCTTCCACACATTGTACAGGTCAGCTGTTACACACAAATTTCAGGTTCATACAGAGGAATAGTTTGTAATAAGATGTACACAAGTACATGAAGGTTTGAGACCGGTCGCAAGCTAGTGTAGTCCTTGTGCTGGTCCCAATGGAATAAATCTGAGAGTAGGAAGAACATTGGGCGTAAACTCTGTTTCAAATCTAACATGCTACCACGGACACTTGCTAAAAGTGCTTAGTAAATCTTCCTACTTAGTGACCTCTCATCTGTTGAGACCAGATGAGCAATACTATCATAAGGTGAAGAGATGGAATTGTAGTTCAATGTGTTTTAGGTGAATTTACTAGCTGACAGTTTTACAAGCAATAATTCAGAGACTAAATACTAAAATAAATGGTTTGCACCAGATGAATGGATGTACTGGCCATTTAATTGAGCCACACAATATCAAAAACACTGTGGAGAAAGCATGTTGTAACCACTTGGCAGGAAGCCAGGTCATTACACTGTGTCAAGTCATATGTTGTATGTAATGAGAAATAAGATCATAGACATACAACAGATGAATTATAAGCCTTTAAGTGCCTTTTGAAAGTTAGAACCTGTTCTCAGTTTCAATCAGTTAAATCTGAAATTCTTCTTTGGGCCCATGACTTAATGCTGGTCCAGTCTGAAGGAGAAATTCAATTACACATATCCACCATCATCCTGGCCTTCATTTAACTGTCATCATGCAGTTTCATGGAGGAAGTTCAAACATTTCACCTCTGCTGATTGATAGCAAGTAGATGGATGGCTGGAATTGCTGTACTCACCTCAGTTGTAAAACAAGCCACCTCAGCAGATAGTAATTGCTCTGTGTTCCAAGGCTCATCAAAGCATTAAGTTATTGGCTTGATTAAAGTTATTAGTCACATAGAGCAAAAACTGGACTGAGAGGATCTCTTTCCATTTTTCAAGGGAGCACGAAGACTGCAAAAGGACATCAGTGGAGCTTAACACCAGTGTGAATATCTTTGCAGGGTTCTTTATACAAGATTGACTAATGTTAACAATTAACTAGAAAAACTCCATGCAACTCTAGCGTACTGTATTATGCAGTTTGGTATCTCCTGGTAAAAAGCTATCAATACTGTATTATAATTTGTAAGTTTCAATTAAAAAAATATATTTTCTGGGTAAATTTCACAGTTCTGTGAAGGAAAAAGAAACAATATACAAATCTCCCAAAGACACAGTTTAGCTTAACTAGCTATAAAGCAAAAGGCTATACAGTTTCAAATATTTTATGGCACATACATGATCTGATACCATGTGTGCATAAAGCCTTAAATGAAAGGGCAGAAATATATGTAATGTGACTACATTTAGGTCAATGCTTGAACTCAGGGTTTTCCATTATCATGGTGAATGAGTTATCAGGTGATTTATGCACTCAAATTGTCAGTTGTTTCTTGTAGGATGAAGAGAAGGAGCAGCATGCCTTCCAATCAAACACTTTGTGCTCATATTTAACATGCAATACTTGGGTGAGGAACTCTATTAGGACTGATGAATGATTATAAATATTGGAACACTGCAGCTGGAAAGACTCTCAGCTATAAACCTTTGAGGACCCCAATCACGTTCCTTTTTTTCCCCTCATTTTGCCACCTGTATGGTTACATTACAAGCAGTGGTCTGTATATAAAGGTGGACCATGAAGACCCACGATGGGCAAAATGATTGGTGATAGCTCACCAATCAAAGTGATTTTTAGCTAATTTCTCCATTGATGCATTCAATTAATATTATTATTATGTGATTCATAATAAATTGAATTTGTCTCACTATATTTTCATGCCACATCTCCACATATAACTGATACTTGCAACACAGACATGTCTAGCCATGCACAGGGACATATACACAAGTTGATGCCTGGATCTCTGCGTGCTTTAAAAATGAACACGTGTGTATGTGGAGTGGCTACACTGATCCATCATCATCATCATCAAATGAGTGAAAACATGAGGATATTTCTGACTATCAGATTGTTTTTTTTTAAATTACATTGTAGCCTGACAGCACTTGAAGAGATGCTCATTTATCACGTCCTTAACGCCCCCCCCCCCCCCCCCCCCCTCACAGGACATGAAAAACGCTACAGTGTTTGCAGCAGGGATGCCACAATACCAGAAATTTAGTAGTAGCTACCAATATCAGTGGAATTAAAAAAAAAAAAAAAGCAAATGATTATCCCATGTACTTAATCAAAAACTACTTTATTAAAGATCTGAACATTACAACTATCGCACTACAGACAAAAATACAGTACTATGATTAATGTGCTAGTAGTCCAGCAACTGTGCACAGCTGCACTGGTTCCTATGAATGGTGTAATCTTTCAAGGATTTTTGATCTTTTTTAAATTTAATATTTTAAGGTTTTTTTGAAAGGAACACCAAAATATCAGTGTTGTAATGTTTTACATAAAGACAACATTACAGAACATAGTACAGTAGTGCTTAGGCTATGTGCTAGTACTGCAATGAATTGGAGATCATTTCTCTCTCTCTCTGTTTTTTCTTACCAGCTTAGGGGTTTTAGAAATGAACACGTACATATCAAAGTTCTTGATCAGTCTTAAACGTCTTCGATTAACAATAATCCCTGGAGCATTGAGCATTCTCTCAGAAGCACAGCTTGTTGCAGCAACACAAACATACCTTCTGGCACAACCAGAGAGCTGCTGTGCTCTTATTGGGTTTCCACCAGGAGAGCTGATCCTCCTCAGCACTGAGTTCTGGCGTTTTGCTGTACACCAGAAACTCACCGTGTAATTTATCACTTGTGATGCGCTCCTCTTTAGCTGATTTAGCTCTCCTCGTATGCTTGGGAGGAGATGCTTCAAAACAGTCATTAGGTTTAACCAGTTCTTAGATTTAGGGGGCAATTACTTTTTCACATAGAGACAGGAAGGAAGGTTTGGATAGTTTTTCTCCCTTAATAAATGAAATCATCATTTAAAACTATATTTTGTATTTGCTTCCGTTATCTTTGTCTAATATTAAAATTCATTTGACAATCTGAGACAAGTGTAAGTGTAACAAATATGCAAACAACAACAACAACAACAAAGAAAACAGAAGGTGTGCTTGTTTTTGCTTTTTTTCACAGCACTGTATATGTTTGTGTTTCAGTTTGTCCACAGTCGTGCAGACATAAAACGGCTCCTCTCTCAGATGCTCTGACATGAGCTCTGTGTTTTCAATGTAGATTTTGGGTATTTCTGTGTACATGAAACAATTTCTGCTTGGTAGCTCATATTTGGGGTTGAGCTGGCTTTTCTATGGCGTGGTTAGGAACTTAATCCATGCAAATAAAGTCTGCTGCTGCCCTATCCAATTCCCTTGCTTTATTTGAGTTGTTGTCATATTTCTTGTTCTTCTGGAGAGCCTCTGATATCTCTGGCTGTGTATATGATTGCTGACTTTACTCAGGTCTCTTCTGGGGAGAGAAGAGTGAAGAGTGGAGGAGAGACAAGTGAGCCATTTTAAACATATGAAAACAGACTGGATAAGTTAGTATAATTATACGCCTACGGTAACGATGTTAAAAAATATATAAAGAGCCAGCCAATGTTATGACTTAATTCTATTTTAGTTGTTTCAACTGACGTCAGTCTAATTGAGTCTACAACTATTTGGACAATTACACATTTTTTTTATTTGGGATTTATGTTTGTTTGTTTTTTGCTTTAATTCACTATTTAGGAATTTAAGACATTTTTAGAGGCTCGAGACAAACGAATGCAATTTCAAATATCAGGACTGTTTTTAGTCCTTGGATGGAAAACCTCCACCTGAAGTCTAGAAAACATGAACTTTACCAAATGCCTTGAGATGCTCAGCCTTTCAGTTGTTGCTTGTTGTGGGATCTCTCTGTCCTCAGGTTTGTCTTTAGTAAGTGAAAAGCATGCTCTGTTATGATGAGATTAGATGACTCACTCAGACAATTTATAAAATATAATAATTTATAATAATTTTTTATAATAATTAATAGATGTTCCCCAATCGGGAAGTTGGGGAACATACTCGAACTATAAATACACAGATATATATATATATATATATATATATAATATTATTAATATAAACTATAATTTAGTTTCAAAATCAAAAGAAAGGTATGGGTGTTTAACACTATGATAGGGGTTGAGTGGCTGGTGGGCTGGTTTGGTTCGAGGGGGATCCTGGGGGGTTTGGGGTGGTCCCTTCGGCCACCTGCGTCTCTCCTTCTTCCCCCCTGCTGTCCCTCTCCTCTCCCCGGTGCTGGTGGGGTCCGGTCCTCTGTTAGCTCCCCGGGGTGGGTGTTGGCCGGTGGGCTTGTCTGGGTTTCTCCGGGGGGGTGGATAGGTATGGTGGGGGATGTGG
>JAVDPK010000971.1:90351-118236 GCA_034780415.1 Cichlasoma orientale | reverse complement strand
AAGCAAAATTTCGACCAAGTGACCGCTCGTATCTCAAAAAACTCGTTAGTTGGGACACTCGTATCTCAAGGTACCACGCACAATGGATGTGAAAACGTATCAGTGCATCATAGTATGATAGTGCTTACAGCAAAAGTATACCCATTTTCCTATTTGTGGTGATTCTACCTCTGTAGAAAACACTGTTTCCATTATGATAAATATTACACATTTTGTTTTTCAGAAAAAGCCTTTTAAATGTTCTTTTTATTTCACTGTCACGTCTGTGCTTGTCAATACCTCGCAGAGGAGCACACCTTTGTTAATTACCAGAGAAAATTCTAGACCACTGTGGTGGGATGATGGATCACGATATGCATCCCTGTAGGCAATTATTCCTTTGTAGCACATGTAATTAAGTAGGGAAATATAATGTAGCAAATTAATTATGATTAATGGGGCTAATTTGAATGGACAGATTAAGTGCAGTGTTTTAATGCTCTCATATTTTACGTTTTTTTATGAAAGACATCTCGGTCCAATCGTCCTCGCTGTCTCTCACCACAAATCAGTCTCTGGAGACTGAAGGTGACAGGAGTGAGATAGTGCCGTTGACAACCTTGTAAGGAACTTAATTTAATACTCACTTTTTCTGAGAATTCCATAAGCACAGTGCTACACTGTCGCAGCTTGGACAAAGACATGGTATGCCGTATGATGGCAGCAATAGAGGAAGTGTCCATGGAAAATCCAGCAAGTATTTAGAACATCCTCTGCATTCCAACTTTCTTTAGTAACTCTAGATTCTAGAGTTACTAAAGTATTACTACTGTTCTAGAGTCTAGAACGGTTAACACCAGTTTTGTAACATTATCACTCTCACTTTCACGTGGGTGAAAATCACCCGCCATGAGTGTTCTAGGGTTAATGAAAACTAATAAAGAACTACTACATTTTTTAATGTATTTTATTATAGATTCCTGTGTTTAATAAATGTAATAAAGAATTCAGAATTAACAACCAATCTCACAACAAAGCCTGTAATAGAGTCGCCTATCCACCGTGTCCATTTCACACTTTGGCTCTCGTAGGTGTGAAATGTAGACGTGTGCTGAAGTTGCAGTAACTTGCATTACCAGCAGGGTACGAAATATAATTTCCAGCAAACAACTTTCTACCACCTTTCTGTTGATGTTCAGCCATTTAAATTATACTACACTACAAATACTGTTTAACAACAACAAAAGACAACATGGTGTATGGTGTATGGAGGCCATTTTTACATACATATCACCCATCTAGCTTGTTGGCTTTAAATATAATATCACACCCTGGTGGTAATTACACATTACACGTAACAACATGCAATGAGCCATAAGAGATATATATATATACAGTAGCATTAAATCAGACTTTTAAAGCAGCCTTATAATAATGAATTACCTAGACTTCCCTTACACACAAGACGGGATGTTTCTAATTTTAGAACTATTGCGCAAATGCAAAAATGTATTCTTACATATTTTTTAATCTGTGCATTGAAGGACATATCGTGGTTAAAAGTAACTCTAAGAGTTCTCACAATGTTACTGGAGGCCAAGGTGATTTTCCATTCAGAGTAAGTATCTAATTAGACACAATGTTTCTAAGATTTGTAGGGCCGAATACAATAACTTCAGTTTTATTTGCATTTAGAAACAGGAAATTAGAGGTTACCAAGGTCTTTAAGTCATTCCTGCAGTTTAACTAATTGGTGTCTGTTAAGTTATATAAATAATCATTTAGCTACTTATGTGATCATATTTTTGTTATTAGTTTATAGTTTGGATAGATTATTAAGAGCTTGCTGGCCTCAGGCCTCGGCAGAGTAAGAGTGAAGTGATTTAGCCTTCCTGAACCAGGTGTGTAAGTTTCTTTGTCTAGCTCAGTGGTTTCTACAGTAATAACAGAAAGTGTGGGAAGTTTGGTTTAGTTTAATTTATACAATTTTCCTTGAATAAATAATTCCTCAGCTTAAATTGATTGTGGGGACAGCTGTTTGGTCTAGTTAAAGTAATTGGTGTACATTCTTGATTTAATATGAAATCCATTAGTTTAAAACTTGAATGACTAGATTCATGATTGATTTCTAAAATCTTTAAATGGATAAAATTAAAAGTATAAAAACACGTTTAGTAAATTTAGATGTACTGGTGATATTACTTCATGTGGTTTATCAGGAAATACATTTAAATTTGAATTTGTGTTTCCCTTCTTTAGGTTCTAAATAGAATTGGTCCCAGCACAGAACCCTGTGGAACTCCATAATTAGCCTTACTGTGTGAAGAAGACTCCCCATTTACACTAACAATTTGGAATTTATTAGAGAGATATGATTCAAACCCCTGTAGTGCAGTACCTTTAATATCTACGGCATGTTCTAATCTCTGTGGTAAAACATTGTGGTCAACAGTATCGATGCTGCATATTAGGCTACATTAACCAAGTCAAACACTGTTTGGAAGGCAATATCAGTTATTTTAGAATTTATCTTGACTGACAGTCAACTCTTGCAGAATAAGTTCACATAAAATTGATAGCTTAAAAAAATGACTGCTCCCTCCCAACAACTTGCATACTACATATGTCTGAGATGATACTGTTACATGAGCATACTGCAGCCATGTGTTTGTCAATGTAGTGGCAGCTATTGTTATGCTGTGTGTGTCTATGTTGCAGACTGTCTGACACTCTTCTCGTTAGTTTGCAGATGCCCTGTCCTACAAACGACAGGCAGACACATGGGAGTGTGAATTAGAATTCACCTCTAATCACTCTCTAATTCACCTCTTGTCACTTTGGAGGCTCACTCACAGCACTGTTTCTGCCACATAAGCGCTTTGTAGGTGAATGCTGATGTGAGGATTTTGAGCACAAGAAACCCTTGTGTGTGCACACAATTATAGCTATAGACTGCAGGCTCATATTCACTCTATCAAGCAGGCAAGCACAACTTTATATATATATAAGACATTTCATTCTAAATGGAGGCATTCTACATGCTGTGCAAAGCATGAGCTACCATGAAGGTTGGAGCCACAAAAATATATACAGTAGATAAATTAAAGCATCAATAAAATCAATAAACGTACATGAGCAAGTGAATTAATAAAATAATTAACAACATCAACCAGCAGACCAGTAGAATATATTAAACCACACAGTTAAAATCAATAAAGAGAGCAGGAAAAAACAAGCATCTTAACTACTCACTCACTGCAGTGAACCACTACAAAACAGCACAGCGTTCATAATATATTAATAGTATATTAATATTAGGCTCAACACATTATATTAATTTGTCAAAATATAATTAGTCACATTTTCTCAGTGTATTTAACCATAAGCATTTATGGCACTTGCATTTGTACGCTCATGTGTTCAGTGATGTTTTTAGGGTAGGGAAATGGTTTTGTATTAGAAATCAGTTTCAGCACACATTTCCACATTGAGTTCTAAATTAAAAGCATTTTGGTGCTCAGAGCTTACACAAAACTACCATGCACTGTCCACTCAGCACATTAGTGCATGTTATGCTAGGATACTGGTCTTATTTAACATTACCAGGAAATCCAGGAAATTGTGGGAGCATTCTGAGCTGACACAAGCAGCATTAACCTGGCAGAATGGCAGGAGATACCAGAGCTCCTGGAGAAAAACCCACACAAGCATTGAGGGAAGATGCAAATTCCACACAGAAGGGCTCTACGCAGGTTTTAATCTAGGGTCCTCTTGAAGTGAGGCAACACTGATAGGCACAGAGCCACTGTGCTCCTTAATTGTTATCAGTGTTAGCATCATTAATTTTGTCTGAGAGCTTTTCTCCAGTAGATTAGAGTATTTCTTTATTTTTCAAAGGGCTCGTTCTAGTCATCCATTTTCTTCTGCATATGAAATTCAGGGTCAGGGAGGTGACTAGTGCCTATCCCAGCTGTCATAGGGTGTCAGAAAGTTGGTAGTTTGATCCCTAGCTCTTACACTCTACGGGCCAAAGTATCGCTAATACTAAGATACTGAACTCCAAATTGCCCCCAATGCATTCATCAGACTGTGAGTAATTGCATGTGCACGAATGTTAGACAAGGCGCTTAGGATAAAGTGCTGTGTGGATGTGTGCATGACTGGGTGAAGAAGGTACTAAAAAGTCCTTTGAGTGCTCAATTAGAGTAGAAAAGCACTATATAAGTACCAGTCCATTTACCAATATACACAAAGTAGCAACAAAATTAAAAGCACATGATTCATAGGGTTCATATTGTGCCACCTAAAAAGCTCTGAACCTTTGTTGCATGGACACAGGACTTTTGGGGATTTCCTGTGGTGTCTCTCACCAAGATGTTGACAGCGGATCATTTGGGTTCTGTGGGTTGAGGAAAGGGATACCGATGTACTTTTGGAGAAATCAGCCAGTCCTCTTTTTTCCTTCGAATGGAGGGTGGCTGATCAAGGGATCTAGCTGACAATGGGGTGACAAGATCAAATACTCAAACATTCCTGGAAATAAAAGCTGAGATGCTGATCTTTTGTCTGATAGTCATTTTTCAATGTCAAATCCAAATGTTTTCAGTATTTGCTGCCTTCCTGATATCTTTTTTGCAAATTTGTCACACTTAAATGTTTCATCAAACCCATTTTAATATTACTCAAAGACAATTTGAGTAAATACAAAATGTTGTTTTTAAATGATGATTTTTTTATTAAGGGAACAATACTATCCAAATGTACCCGGCCCTGTGTAAAAAAGTAATTCCCGCCCTTTATTAAAACATGAATTAACTGTGATTAACCATTATTTTTGGAAAGCTGAGTTCAATTTCACTAACCACACCCAGACCTGATTGCTGCCAGGTCTGTTGAATCAAGAAATCACTTAAATAGAGCCTGTCTGACAAAGTGAGGTACTCTAAAAAATCTCAAAGAGCAGCACATCATACCATGATCTAAAGCAGCAGCTGAGAAACAAAGTCAGCGACATCTATCAGTCTGTAAAGGGTGACAAAGCAATTTCTAAGGCTTTGGGACGCCAGAGAACCACAGTGAGAGCAATTCTCCAGAGATGGAGAAAACTTGGAACAGTGGTGAACCTTCCCAGGAGTGCCCTGCCTACCAAAATTATTCTAAGAGTGCATCAATGGCTCATCCAGGAGGTCACAAAAGAACCCAGAACATCTAAAGAACTGCATGCCTCACTTCCGTCACTTAAGGTCAGAGTTCATGATGCAACAATAAGAAAGAGACTGGGCATAAATGGCATCCATGGGAGAGCTCCAAGGAGAAAACCACTGCTGACCAAAAAGGACACAAAGGCTCGTCTCACATTTGCCAAAAACAACATCTTGATGATCCCAAAGACTTTTGGGGAAAAGTCTGTGGACTGATGAGACAAAAGCTGAACTTTTTGGAAAGTTTGAAACCCGTTACATCTGGTGTAAAGCTAACACAACATTTCATAAAAAAGAACATTATACCAACAGTCAAACATGGTGGTGGTAGTGTGATGGTCTGGGGCTGCTTTGCTGCTTCACAACCTGGACAACTTGCCGTAAATGATGGAACCATGAATTCTGCTCTCTACCATCAGTTCACGCCTGAAGCAGCAGCGCACTTGTGTTATGCAGCAAGACAATTATCCAAAACATGGAAGTCCACCAATGAAGAAAAAAAAAGGACAAATTTAAGGTTTTGGGGTGGTCTAATCAAAATGCAAACTCCAATCTGATTGAGATGCTTTGGCTTAAACATACCATTCATGTCTGAAAACTTTCCAACGTGAATTAGAACAATTCTGGAGAGAAGAGTGGGCCAAAGTTCCACCACAGTGATGTGAAAGACTCATTGCCAGTTATTGCAAATGCTTAATTGCAGGTCTTGCTGCCAAAGGTGCCACAACTAGTTACTGGGTTTAGTGGGCAATTACTTTTTCACATAGGGTGAATTAGGTTTGGATAGCTTTTTTTTCCCCTTAAAAAATTAAATCATTATTTTAAAACATCATTTTGTATTTACTTGTGTTATCTTTGTCTAATTTTAAAATTTGATTGATGATCTGGAATATTTAAGTTTGACATGCAAAAATACAAGAAAGGGGGCAAAAACCTTTTTGTGGCACTGTATACATGTATACAGCAACGGCTTGACTTGGGAAAGTTGGGTGTGTTTCTTCTGCTGTTTCTAGGTTTTTTTGTTGTGTTGTGGTGGTGTGTATTGTCCTGCTGGACAAAGCCACTGCCACTGGCGAGTGTTGTTGCCTTGGCAGAAGTTCACATAGCGTGCACTTCAGTGCCAAGGTTTCCCATCAGAGCATAAAATTATATTAAAACTATCAGTGTTTATTTACTTTCCTATCTATGTTTGTTTATGGCTAATTTTATGGATTGTATTTTGAGCTTCTATGCTAAATATGTAAAAAGTTAATAAGGTGTTCATAACAGCTGGTGGTTGTCAGACCATGACAGAAAGACAATAAATAGATAGAGTTTGGTGTGGTAAATGCTTATGACACTCGAAAGTATGAACGGGGGAGTTGCAACAGTTGTTGTGTGTGCACTTTTGAAGGAGACATTTACAGAAATACACAGATGGGTGTAGGCAGGTTGCTGCAGTAACTGCAAGTTATTAGTCACTAAGGACTAAGACTGAACACATGAATCTGTCACCTTGAGATGGTAGACAGCAGGATAAACACTGGGACAGGATGTGGTCTAGTAGAGATAATTACTGGGATTGTACTATATTATGGGCTAAGAGGCTTGCCACTATAACTACAATACAAAATCAACCTTTGTATTGTCTTCACTTTTGGGACCCTCTGGTACTGCTGGGCTTAAACTGACCCAGGACAAACTGTATTTGGGGTTAAAAACAATTCTAAAACAAAATTTTAATTCATAAACCATTAACATGTATTGTCTTTATCTCAGTTTCAAACTAGAGATAAAATTTATATTTAATGTCATTAGTCTGTACTAGAACACAATTAACAATGGAAATGTGATTTTTTTTTTGTCATAAGTTTATAATTGATCTTAAAAATCCACTATACTCAAGACTTGTTAAGCCTCTGAGGCCTTGTGCCATATCTAGCGCCACTTTTGTCCCCTGGTTTCTTTCAGCAGCCCCTCCTTCTGGCTTCCATGTATAAATTTGTAAAAAAAAAAAATGCTATTACATGCAGCCCAGATTTTGATGCCATACCTTGCAGGGATGAAGACCATTCAGGCTGTCCATTTTTAGGCAAATTTTCTGTGGGGCTCGTCCAGTGGCTGGCTGTGGGGCTTTTCGGGTGGGTGGCTCTTGGGCTGCTCCAGCAGCCGCCTGTGGCGCTCTTTGTGGTGTGCATTCCAAGTGAAAGCAATCTTTAAATTTACTTTCAGAATCAGAATAGTCTGAATTGATTTCTAAATTATCCTTGTATTTTGAGCCATTGTCTTCTTCCATATCACTGTGAGCTCGACTCTCTTCAAATATGAGCTCTAAAGCCCTCTGACAGATAAATCATTTGGTCATGTTGAGGGTGGAAGATACTGTACTGTGATGTAGAGTTATGTATCTCTTTTTTTTGTTTGGTGCGAAGCATATAGTGTGAGATTATGGAATAAGAATAAACAAGTGATTTGCAGGTGGCTACTGTACATGACAGATGGTAAAGAGTGCAGGAAAGTGAGAGCAAACCACTTCTCTGTGCTTAGATTATAATAACATTATCTGTGTGTGTGTGTGTGTGTGTGTGTGTGTGTGTGTGTGTGTGTGTGTGCGCGTGTTTCATTGTGTCCCTGCGTATGTGGGTCAAACTGACCCGAAGACCATATGAAGGATGTAATTGTGTGGGGTATAATAGCATGTGTGTTCAATTATTATCATCTTTTTGTTTGTAAACGGGGTTTTTTCAGAGAAAATAAGCTTTATTTTATTAAATTTGAAACAAATACCATGTGAGGGTTTTAAAGCTGCAAGCAGTGATGATCAGGACTTCTCTCCTTTGTGTACATGGATGCAAACACAGGAGCTTAGCATCACAAAGCATTTACCATCAAAAAGGTATTCATATTTAACAAAGATCATGTTTATCCTATTAAATCTATAGGGGGAGTTTGCCTGAAAATATCAATGTTGCTCAAGGACTGCTTTGAGGGCTGAATTATCTGTAATTGAAACCCCCGTGGTGAAAAGCTGCTGATTGTCTGTCTAAATTGCAATATCATTAGCTTCATAGCATAATTACCTCAGTCATATTTTGGCCAAATTGAGATGTCTGCCAAACCCTACTTTGCTAACACTGTAGATTCACCCTGCGTGATTGCCTCAGAACTTTTTAAAATGAGTCAGTTATGCTATGAGGCTAACAATATGGCATATTGTAAAAGAACAACGCCATATAGTTACTGTGAGAATGGCACTTAGAGCTTGTTTAAGCCTCATTTTAATGCCTTTAATATATCTGCCACCACATGCCAAATGTCACTCTATTACAAATTTTACTAGTGCTCCACTAATGTTCAAAAACAGTTTATCCTCCAATGCCCTAAATTCCCCAGAGGATGTCAAGCCTATTTTTTTTTAAAGTATTTTATTTTAAGTTTATCTTTATCCATGTAAATTATTGCTAGAATTCATCCGATGTTTCACACAAGTCCTTCCGCTTGTTAAAAACACTGCAAATAAATAGTATTCTGAAGGGCAAAGGGACCATTTGAAGCATCTTAAAGCCGGGCAGAAGGAAATTTTAGCAAGGAAATTGTTTTTTGACAGTCACTGCAAATGCTGCTGCTACTCAGAGATGACAGAGCTGCATCCAAAAATTCATCTCCTGTAAAGTAATGTGTAGGAGTCCATAAAGATGACATGTGCTGTATTATTTCCCAGATATGCCACAGAGCTATTTGGTGAAAACACCAAAAGAGTATAAGAAAAAGCATGAACATGAAATTAACCACCAGAAATTAATGAAATGTAGATACGGAATAGATTAAGCCTTAAAATGTACTTGATGAGCGGGGCACTGAAAAATATGCAGTGTCTGAGTATTTACCTTTCAATTTTTATTTCTTATGTTTTTAAGTTTCATTCTTTTTTGTTTCTTTCAATCACTTGTGTTTTTGTCTCTTTTCAAAATTACACTAGGGAAATCTGCCTAGTTCCTTTGTTTGTGAGTTAAATGCACAAACCCAGGTGTGAGTGATGCAGTATTTATGTCGTAGTACTCAGTATTATTAAATGGAACCATTTATTCAGCTACATAAATAGTCCTGCCATAGGTCCTAAACAATATCAAGAGGGGTAGGGGTACTCTGTCAGTCATTTTTTATCCATCATGTGGATAGGGAACTTCCCAGTCTGAAAGTTATCAGAATGTTGGAGACGTCACTGAATCTACCTGAGACAGGTGGGTCGTGCCCTGGTCATGCCACACATGAAAAGGTACAATGCAAGGTGCATTGATACTGCTACATCGTAAGACACAATCCTATAACTGCCTGTAGTGGGTATTTAGCGTAAGTTGGTTTTACTTGTTTCTGGACCCTGCACAACCACAGTGAGAGCTTGGTTCACAATATCAGCAAAATGTCAGACTTTCCTGGGGGGGTCTCCACCAGGAATATCCTTTGTCAAAGATTCTGTTCATAGCTTTTATGGACAGAAGTTCTAGGCAAAGGATTCTGTGGTCTTAGGATTTCGTCTCTGCATTTTGTGGATGACGTGGTTCCCTTGGCTTCATCAGGCAGTGACCTCCACCTCGCAGTGGGGCAGTTTGCAGCTGAGTGTGAAGCGCTGGGAATGAGAATTAACACCGCCAAATCTGAGGCCATGGTTCTCAGCCAGGAAAGGTTGTAGTGCCCACTCCAGGTCAGTGATGGTTTGCTGCCCAAGTGGAGGAGTTTAAGTATCTCAGGGCCTTGTTCACGAGTGAGCGGAAAGTGGAGACAGGGTGGTGTTGTGTCTGCAGTGATCTGGACAGTGTACCGCTCTACTGTGGTGAAGAGAGAGCTGAGTGTGAAAGCAAAGCTTTCAGATTACAGGTCGATCTATGTTCCTATACTCACATATGGTCATGAACTCTAGATAATGACTGAAAGAAATACATTACAGGTACAAGCGTCAGAAATGAGTTGCCACCAAGGGTGTCTGGGCTTTACCTGTAGAGATAGGGTGAGGAGCTTGGTCATACAGGAGGGGCTTTGAGTACAGCCGCTACCCCTATTTACTGAAAGGAGCCAATTGAGATGGTGCAGGCATCTGACCAGGATGCCTCCTGGACACCTCCCAGGTGAGGGTGAGGTGTTTCAGCCATGACCTACCAGCAGGAGGCCCCGAGGTAGACCCAGGACACACTGGAGAGATTACATGTCCGGGCTGCCGGGTGTTTAATGTGCCTATTTCAGTTATTTTATATTGGGGTAAAAATTACACTAATTGGTTTCATCATATAAATCCAGCACAAATAATGTTTACTTGAAATGAATGAAAACTAAGTGACACCAAAGTAAAAAGATGGTAAATAAGCTTTTAAGTAATAATGTGGATTACACTTTGGATTAAAGCTGCAAGTTTTATTCAAGAAAAGTGTTGATTTCTGTTTTACAAAATATGCAAAAACAATTATAACTTTACAATAATAATAACAGTCTATTTGTTCTTTAGATGACATGTATTAGATAACTAATTATTCTTATTTTGCCATGATGGTTTCTTCTTACACTAAATAATTTGTGGGGTCCCCAGGGACCCCAGTAGTTAGTCCAACGATGTTAAATATATTGTTAGGAGCAGGTCTAACCTACTGTTTGTTGTTATTGCACAGTATTTCAAGCCAAGAAAGCACAAGATAAAACTGTTGTCAACAAAATCTGTAAGCTTCACAGAAACTTTCATTGCCAGCTTCTGAAACAGAATATAAAGCTTGTTTTTTTGCCTACAATGACATGACACTGCACAAACATGAATGAAACATAACAGGGTAAATGATGATGAGTGTTAGACACACTTGACTGTCTTTCGATCAGGAGAGAGGGGGGATAAATTATTCCCTCTGAAGCTGAGTACACCATAACAGACAGAAGAGGAGAAAGTTAATTGGCTGTCTCCTGGTGAACTGGGATCTCTATTCACTTTAACATGCAAAAGAACCACTAATTATAGGACACAATGCACTGCTATCTCCTGGCTCAGTGCATACTTCGCAGGTCAGACAATCAGATGTTCTCTGTAAAATCAAAGCAAAACACATCATGGAGGAGAGGATGTAATTAGCCTTAACTCTCCAATGACATGAAAGGCTAGATGCTTGAAAATATGCAGGAAGATACGATGGAATGGAGAGCTAGCAGCCCGGCCTCCTAAAATTTGGATTCATATATATACACGCACTGGCCGCTTTATTAACTACACTGGCTGGTATTGGGTTGGACCTCCTTTTGTCATGGTCCTCCAGTCCTCCTGGTAGACTCGCACCCCTCGCTGTCCTCTCGCTCTTGTGCTCTCTCTCTACCTGTGTGTTGTCAATTGCGTTATTTATTAATAGCTATTTATATAACAGATCCACACCCTGAGAATATGAGGAACGTAAACATACTTACTGTGTCCAGCATCCTCCCCTGTCACCTGATCCAACTCACCACCAGGTGATGATCAGCTCTTCACCTGACTGTCCAAGACATACAACCTTAAACCTGATGATTGGATTACAAGATCGATCATCGACCTGCAACCTATGGTGTCCAGTGCGCTTATGAGCACCTTTATGCTTGAGATTAGCACAGAGGTCCAATAACAGAATGCTCAGGTTCAGATCTTTTAGGCTGTTCCTCCAAACTCCCCACCCCTCTTTCCACTCCTTGCAACTTCTATTCTGGATACATGTCTGTTTCAGCTGTTTGGAAAATAGTCCTCCATTTCATGTTGCTTTCTGCTGTGAAACATAGTACAACCAACTTTAACTGCAGATCATAATTATGATCTGATGTATGAGTCATTTTGCAAGCAAATGCAAACTACTCCTATCCCAGCTGACATAGGGCGAAGGGCAGAATACACCCTGGAGAGGGAGCCCGTCCATCACAGGGCACATGCATAGGATTTGTTTTCATAAAGCTACTTTCAGTGTCTGCCTTATTGAGAAGGGGTTACCACAGCAGGAAGCGCCACATATTTGATTTGACAGATTTTTACACCAGATGCCCTTCAGGAAGATATCCCTATGCAATCTGTGTCTCATCCTGGGGTTGAAATGGGGATCTTTCGCTTGTTAGGCCAATGTGTAAGCCACTACACTATGAAGCCACATATGATTAGCTTTCACGCTAACAATAAAATGCCAAATCTGAAATTTGTCTCTATTTTTTGTGTGCAACAGGTAATAAAAAAATGCAGTAAGAGCTATAAGAAACATTCTGTGGCATAACAGAATAAAAAACTTCTTACAAAGCTCTATAAAAAAGAAGGGAACTGCAGATTTGTGTTGTCACGTTGTTACTGGATAAATTATTATCATGATAAAAAATACTGGTGAGCCTAGCATTAATGCACTTCTACCCAATGACAGCCTAGGAAAAAAAAAGAGCCATGTAGGTTGTGCACCCTTCTCGTGTAAGAGCCTTGTCTCATTTATTTTGATGGTTGGACTTTTAATCCCTCAGTTAAGCACAGTAATTGCATTCACTCTCTATGTGGAGCCAATCTGACCCCTGACCCCGGCATCATTCCCTCTATAGAAAGTATAACATGATTTGGCACCTACATTTGGGCCCCTGGTGCAAGTCCAGTCTGAGTAAAATTACAGTCTTCAGCTGCATGAGTCGGCTTCAAATGTCAGCAATTCATAGGCTCGTGGAAAGGGTGGGGGAGTGCAGAGTTAAATGTCAAGTAATGCTTTTTAAACTAATTGCCTTCAGTGTCTTTGGAGAAGCCTCTGTGGGCTGGGGCTGATTAGAAAAGGCAGTTTCGTGAATCTGACCACCTGATGAGCAGATGGGTATTGTTGCACTCACAAAAAAAAAAAGAAGAAAAAAGAAAGTCTAAGTAGTCTAACAAGTTTGTTGCTGTAAAAGGCTAAAAATGTTCATTTTTGTGTTGTAGCACATTTATTTTAATAACTACTGAAGTTTGTTGCAAACCAGTTTAATAATTCATATTTTTCCACAGTGGGGCTTAAATCATTCGTGTCAAGCATTCTGCAACATAAAATTTCTTCATGACTTCTCTGGTAATTTACACTTATTTGCACAGTAACACATGTAGTGTTTCAATCTGGCACAGTATATGTATAAGAGAAAGAGATCTGTGCTCCCAGCGGAGCAATAAATGTTGTATTGCCTTTTAATAGTCTACAATAGTGGCACCCTGTGGTGTCTTGTAGACAGGCTGAGATTTATATTATTGCTCATTTAATGTACTTCTAAATTTTATTTACGTGATGAAATTGATGACAGTTGGTGTTAGTTTTTGATTCTGGCGCAGTCTAACAGAGCAGGACACGCAATACAATGGCAATCTGAGCTAAAAAGATGAAGTGCATTTTTATTGTATCTATTTAATCTATTTTGGAGTAAAAAATAATCACTAATGGAAAAGGAACTTAAAAAAGTGTCTTATGTACCCAAAGTCACTAAATCATTAGTTAAGTAAACTAATGTGAACAAATGATAAAATTTAACTTTAAAACTAAACATGAGTTCAGATCTACGTGTCGGAATAATTCTGTGTTGTCTAACTGAAGATTAAAAAGCAAACTTTTTTTATGTTCATTTAGTGGATATGTGTCTAGATTCTTCCGTTGGTTTATGCAAACAGAATGAGTCGTGTCTCTTTTGTTTGAAATAAGAAAAAGGTCGGGTGTCAGTCACTGCTTAAGTATGTCTAAATCATATTTTCTTATCTGTCATGTTTTTCTTTTTTGAGATATAAGCGAGGGGCCTATTTATCTGATCACAGGAATTTTCCCATCTTTGGATCATCACTTTCGAACCAAGTTAAATTCAAGATAAGCCTGTCGTGATTCAGATGTATGAGAACTTCTGATCAGACAGCTTGCGATCAGATATTTCCTTGAACAGCCAGAGTCTCCCTCAAATCACGTAGAGTGGTTCATTTCATGTGACACTTTCTTTTGGACTCTCCTGATATATGATCTTTTGAGGATCACTTGTGGGGCAAAAGTTGACTATCTGTTAGAACAACCAGAAAAAATCAACTGCAGCTTACCCAGGCCAGCTACTGATATGCCACAATATACAAGGTTTCATCCACTGCCATGCGGAACAAGAAACCCAGAACAACATAAGCAGTTTTAAGATTGATTAACTGGCAGATGTCTTAGCTGTTTACTGAGCATGTTTATACCAAAGTGCAAATAAAATGTCTCATTTTATGCATAGGCATTCATATTGTCATTTATAAGCGCATCTTATGAGCCCAACCTATTTTTGTTAGCTAGTTTAACTTTGAAAAAAAAACCCCAATAAATTAGAATTTTGATAGCACATGGGTCATATTTGCAAATCAAAACCACCATGTGGCCTTTCTGATGTCACTTAAGGTGCGTGTTTCTTACGAATGGAAAATTACTCACTAATTAGACAGTCATAAAAGTGCAGAGCTGCAGTCTGTTTTGGTTTCTTCCACAGATCTGATATGAATACCAATTCAGGGCCTGAGATGCAAATTTAAACTGCTTTGAAATACAAGAGATTGCTTTTTCATCTGGCCATCTTCTTCTCAATAGAGGAAATGATTTATTTTTGTGCAAATACATTCATTCACTGAGAGCTTAATTAAGCAGTGATTCATGATTTGGGCTAAGCCCAACTCTCCCAAGCTTTCAGAAGAATCTCATTTTCTAGAATAACATTGATTCTTTTTTTTTCTTCAAAAACCCCTCCCTTTTCACTCAACTGATTAGATTACTTCACATCTGACTCATGATTTTGTGCATTCAGTGAATACAGAAATTATGAGTACTGAGAAGATTTTTTTTAAAACTCTATCAAATGTACTAATAGCCTAATAACAGAAGTACAACTTAATGCCAGGTACAGTCATTTTGATTGCAAACTTTTCACAACCACCCCCCACCCCTAATACAGGAACGCAATAACTAATATGGAATGTCATTTAGGACACTATTAAAACAAAATAAACAATCTAATAATGCTGTGTTCCTGCCTGTTTAACTCCCCAGTGTTTTCTGTGTCCTTCCTTATTTGGATTTCTGTTTTGCTTCCTTTTTGGACTTTGCATTCGTGGACACTCTTTTGGATTTTGACTATCAACCTAACAAACAACTCATCTTCAGTTTTCCCAGTCTGCCTCCTGTGTCTGCATTTGGGGCCACTTTCCAACATTCCCCTTCAAGACACTTATGCTGCACATATTCCAGCTCTTTATAGTTCCATCAGTGATATTCAAATAAATTCACTTTGGTTATGGTCTGAAAATCTGACACCGGCTCAGTGAGGTTTGGTTCAAAAACTTATCTTCACTCAAAGATTTGCACTGGGACAAATAATATATTTAGACTGTGAACAGATGATTATTTAGTATGATATACTCAAATTATACTGTATATGTCATGTTTGTCTGTTATTGAAATATCAGAGATCATACATACAACATAGTAAATTTCAAAAATAAATACCTACAATTGGTACCTTGTTGGAGCAACTCTGTGACCACACAATGCTGTTTACATGTAACAGATGGAAATAAAAAGAGCTGAGGAGGGGCCTTGAAGTCTCTCCAAGAGACTTCAAGTGTTCTGAGCAGTATCTTAGCGCTTCCTGGGATTGCACTCGTCTGGAGAGAGACCTCTGATATTGTGCCTCGAATCTGTTGGTGTCACTCTTCCAGTTTTGGGATTACAGCTCTTAATGCACCTTTTACCACTGGGACTACTTTGGACTTTACCTTCCACATCTGCTCCAGCTGTTCCTGGTACTTCTCTGTTTCCTTTTATGCTTTCTTTTTTATGTTGCTGTCTGCTGGGATTGTTACATCACAACTGCCGTCTTGTGCTCTTCGTCAACAGCACTATGTCTGGTTGGTTGGCCAGCAGCTGCTTGTCTGTCTGGAACTTAAAGTCCCACAGGACCTTAGCTCTGTTGTGTTCAACTACCTTTGAGATTGAGAGTATCTCCCGTCAGGACTTTAGGAATTGTGATCTATATGCAGCACAGATATTCATGTACACTACCCCAGCCACGTGGCTGTGCCTCTCAGTGCACACGATCCCAGCTTGCATCTTACATCCTGCTACTGCAGTATACAGTATGCTGGACTGTCTTCAGGGCACCTCTGCACAGCCTGAGTCCTGGTAGACTCCTGCCTCTATAGATCTGGTGCATTGGGCCTGTTATTAGGGTTTGTTTTTGCTGTCCTTTAGGCCAGGCTTTAGAAGCCACTGGTAGGATGTCAAGATGTCAGCCACTTCCTCTGTTGATGGTACCTCCCACGCAGGTATTTGGTCTTCCATGGCAGTTCCTCCTCCTGTTCCTCATCACCACCTGTCTTCAGCTGCCTGAAGCACTCTTGGAGCAGCTCATCTCAGGGGAGTCATTTTCCTGATGTATTCATGGATGCTCCATGTTTCATACTGAATTTGGGCTCTGACACTTCAAATCCATCATTTCTAGGTTTGAGCTGGCTTCTCAGCAACTGTCTTATGATCTGGAGGTATCTGGCTGTTTCTGACCTTCATGCATCTTCATCATGGTCCCCATTGGTCTGTGGGATACCGAGGTACTTGTCCTGTACTGTATGTCTGCTATCCTGCCTCCTGTGTATTTTTCTATCAAGGTATGCTGCCAAGCAGTGTGTTTGGGGAAAATGCTGAAAAAGCCACTCAGCCAATCAAATACTTTCCAGATGGTACTGCACGGTCCCCAATACCATTGGCTGAAATGCAGCTCCAAACTATGAAAGAGTTTCCACTGTGTTTCAGAGATGGCTGCAGACATTCACTGTTGTACCTTTTTCCTGACTTCCTCCATACATAGCGACAGTGATATGAACCAAAAATTCAAATTTGGATTTTTCACTTCTAAGACCAGTTGCCACTGATTTTCAGTCTAGTTCTTATTTGCTTGTCACAAAGTTTTTGGCTAATAGTTCATTGGGAATCATCTCGTTGATGCAAAAATATTATTTTATGCCTGTCAAACTATGTTATCTTTGGCATTTTGGTAAATTCAACGAAAGAATGGGGGAAAAATTGTGGTTTTGCAACAGGTTGCTAATAACAAAGTGCTAAAGATACAATTTAAAACTTGTTCTTTGCTAAGTTATGTTAAACTTGTTAAACTTGTTTTGTTTTTTTTGTCAGTTTTGTGTCACAACACTGGTTCGTCCCTTGGGTTAAGTGCCTGCCATAAGGACTAGACTGAACATGAGTAAAAAAGCAGCCAATGTCCAAACAAAAACTTTGAAAGACCTTCAGAAATGCTGGAGAACTATTGTTCAAGACTACTTTAAAAGGTACAAGAAAGTCTGGCTCCCTGGAAACAAATGAAATGAGGGGTGACTAAAGACTTTTGAACGGCACTGTATATCTGAATGCCTGAGATTACTTCGCACAAGCAGAATTAAACTTCTAAAGCACCTGCAAGATCATGACTCCCTTGCAACACTCACCAAGCACATACTTCCACATGCACGATACCTGCTTTTTGTGCTTGGCGGCTCAGTTCTACGAGTGCTTATGAAATTATATTATTTGCTTGTGATTATGCTTTGTCTCACTTGTTACTTATGCTATACAGGTACATGTAATGAAATAATTTTGCATAACAAAATAGAGAGAAAACACTGAGCTCAGCCAGGATCACAAGAGGAAGCTGGTAATTCTGGTCTAGAGGTGATTACCAGAGTGTGCAAAAGCAATTGAGCAGAGTAGATTTTCAGAAACCTCCGACTGCTTCTATTCACCTGCTGGTGAAAAGCCAGTCCTGCATCAAGTGCTCTGAAGTCATTAATCCCTCACTGTTAACCTCCTCTCTTGCCACCATCCAATCTGTGGCTCTTGACAATGCACAATCTGCTCTCCTAAACAAAGGCTCAAACAATGAAACCTGTCCTTTTTGTGAAACACAAACACACTTGTGTCACCCAGGGTTTAATATTGCTGAGGGCTTTGAGGCCATTTTGATATTCCTGCCACATCACATTGTGTTAAAGTTCAAATGTGACTTTTGCAGCCATGACTGTTTTAAACAACTGTGGGAATAAAAGGTGGCCAGAGCAGATCCTGGTATCAGAATAAAATCCAGCCATGAATTGTTATCAACTGAAAAAAAAAAAAAAAAAAAAAGAATAACAGTGATCAATGGCAGGCCAGTGTTGGATACGTGCACTTTCTGCAGTCTGTAGTCTAACACAAATTGTTTGCATTGTTTTTGCAATGCTGCCGTATAACTGAGGGGAAAAATATTTCTGTAACCCCCAAAACTCTGAAACTGGTCCATCCCTCCATTTCAAGAAGTCACATGTTGCCAATAAAATAATTTCATATCAATAATTTAGGCATATCAGCTTAATCTGTCATTTAGTATTTTAGTGGATTGTATCATTAATTCATTTTTTATTTATGCAACATAAGCACTGGATTGGACTTTGTGCTGGACATGCACAATATTAAAATGCTCAGGTGTGAATCCTTAAAAACTTTGATGTCACCATCCCAAGTGGTAAATGCTGATACCAGTTATACAGTAGCAGCAAGATTGATTCAATTAAAATCCTTTAGAGTAGTTTTTTCTTTTTGTTTGTGTTTTCCTTCAATTTTTAGTTGAGATATCTTGTTAAAAACCTAAATTTTGGTAAGTGGTAAAGACCCAAGACTGCTAAGCAGCTAGAATCCGCTATCAGACAAGAATGGGAAAACATTCCTCTCCCAAAAGTGCAGCAACTGGTCTCAGGGGATGAACGAGTGTTGTGCTCAGTTCCCAAATATTTGCAGACTGTTGTTAAAAGAACGAGAGTTACTACACAGTGGAAAACATACCCCTGCCCCTGCCATCAAATTCAAAATGACCTTATTTTTTCTTAAAATGGTACACTTCCTCAGTCGATACATTTGATATATTTTGTATGTTCTTTTATGAATAAAATATGGGTTTATGAGATTTGCCCAAATTTGGGGCAATTGGGGTTGTGGTTTAAAAAAATTGTTTAATAGTTTAATGTTAGCCCTGTGATAGACTGAGGACCTGTGCAGGGCGTCCCCCCCTTTCACACAGGCTCCAGCACCACCACAACACAGAATTGGATAAGCAGTTAAGAATATGGATGGATGGATAGTTTACAAACCAAAATATGCTCTAGCACAAAAAAAAACCAACAAACAAACAAAAAATAGGTCCATGCTAGGTCATTCTTTTTTTTTTCAGCCCTTCAGTATTAGTTAGTATTTTTCAAAAGTGAAATAAAATCAAATCTAATCGATTAAATCTACACTTAAGCAACTGCGCTCTCTCCAAAATGATTTTTTAAAAATATTTACTATATTTAAATTGTTTGTTTTTTTTTAAATAAAAAAAAAATATAAAAGGATAAATTTGCCATATATTTAAATAAGCCTTTAAAGTGGAATAAGCCAGGGATTTCCATGGGAATCACAGACAATTACTGTAATAACAAATAAAGCTGAAACTGCCTTTTCATTCTTTAAAAAATGAATTCCTTCAAATTGTTAAAAGGAATATTGTTTTAGCGCAATCTAAATAAATGAAGAATACTTTGTATTCTGAACTCATATACTCTTAATCACTCTCCTCGGGTGAGCATTGTAGCATAATTTCCTGTTTTGGATGAGACTCGTGGACTGCCAGTTTTGTCCAGGCCAAGGCAATCTGCATACTGGAAAGCTTTGAGAAAGCGCATTTGGCCACCACAGAAAGGTCTTCATGATAAATTTAGTAATGGAGATCAATCACATCTTAGTACAAAACCTGCCACTTGAGAGATCAATGGTAAATGGAGCTGACCCTGAGTTACTCTTCAAATTGATTCATAGTACCAGAGAAAGAGCACTGTCTTTACATCCTATGAGACAGAGAATTTTTTTTAATGAATTATTTAAAAATGGATGATACCCCTGTCTCAAAACAATGCTTTGAGGAAAGGCAATAATTGCAGTAATCACAATTTGGTGTGCTGGTGTTCTACATTTCTGAGATTACAAAGCATAATCATGACAGCACTTCATCAGAGTCTTTCTGTACAATAAATAATATGAAAGTGAATCAGAATCAAATAAGAACCCATTTAATGAGCTCTCATTATCAAAGAAAACTATTACTTAAAAAGGTGGTAATTAAATGTACCAATTAGTATTTACAAAGCTGTATTTTATTGAGACCATAAATACATTACGATATTTATAAAAACGACTGCAGCTTTATTTTTTATGTAATTAGACTGATCCATGCTTCACTGTTATAAACTCTCTCAACTTGAATTGTGTGATCTTTGAGGTCAGTACAATATCAGCATGGTTCTACGACCACATTTGTTATGTTCCACAGATATCTTCCACACAAAAACACACAAACTCACAAGGCAGCATTACCAACCGTGCTGTTGCAGATTGTAATAAAGTAGGGGTCAGAATGTCAGCATGTTAATGGGCATCAAAGCTGGTTAAAGGTGAGCCAACTCAGAGTGAGTGGCACTTCAGATCCACTGGAAAGTAGAGCTGAGCTGAGTCATGTGATTAATAAAATAATGGTAAACCATTTTCATGCTTAGTCAATCTTTGAAGCCATTTTTCTAGCACAAAACATTTGCTGTTTCCTGCCTAGAATATGAAAATTGTGTTTTATGACTTTGAATTGAATACCTTTAGGTTTTATTGCATTGTTGCAGGGCATGTACAAAAAAAGCCGCTGACACTTCAGTAACAAGTTAATTCCCAGACTTTATGAAGAGACATGATGAGGAATTGTCAAAGGGTTGTCCAACACACCATATGTAGCTATTATTACTGATGGATGGATCTCCGGGGCCACTGAAAGTTTCATAACTGTGACTGTTCATTACATTATTTCGAAGCTGGAGATGAAAAGTGTTGTTTCGCAGAACCGCCCACTTTACATACAAGCCATGCAAGTGAGAATCTGAAGGGAAATTGGAGAGGGGCAACAGCGCAATCCCTGTTAATAGAGACGATGCAAAAAATATGGTGAATGCAGTCAGTGTAACAGCTGGACTGGGGCCACAGATTGGGTGCTTTGTGCACACAGTTAATCTTGCAGCCAAGAATGCAGTCTCAATAAATCAGGTATCCCGACTCCTGGGGAATGTTAGGAAAGTGGTCACTTTGTTCCATCAGTGTACACCAGTTGTCCATGCCCTGAAAACCAAGCAGGAGATGCTGGACATTCTGCAGGCTGCCATTAATTCTGCACTGATAGACAAGGGTGTCAAGGAGAATGTCAATAAGATTTCTGTATTGACTGAGAGTGAGGCAAAACTAGCAGAGGACCTAATTAAGATTCTCAAACCTCTGAAAAATGTTATGATCCTCATGAGCAGAGAAACATACCCCTCATTGCTGGTGATCATCCCTCTGCAGAAGATGATGCTGAAATCCATGACGCCAAGAGAAGAGGGCAGATCCACCATCAAAGATTCTAAAGCAGCCATCTCTAAAGACCTGGAAGGCAGATATAATGACCCTGGTCTTCAGAACTCTTTGCATAGAGCCACAACCCTTTATCCTCCTTTCCCTGGAGGAAGCTTCTCTTCAGAAAATCTACAGTGATCTTACCACAGAGATTATGGAAATTAAAGGGCATGTATTATGGATTTATTTTTGTATATAATTAAATTCAGTGTAATTTCTCATTACCATTGGTTTATTTTATTTTTTTTTTAAAGCAAAGCATATTTGTGCCTTTAAAACTATTATTATTTTTGTTTGTTTGTTTGCTTTGTTTTTTTAATAGATAAAAAACATTTTGAAATCAGCAGTGTCTCCCCTTTCACTGCAATGACAAACAGCCTCATTGTTTCAGTTTTTGCATGACTACGTCACATGTCCTTGGGAATAACTGATATTTTAAAAGCTGTAAATGGTGCATTATCTATTGCTGATATATGGTATTACTGGAGTGTTGACAAATTAGAAAAAAAAATGAAGGCATACAAAACCAAACCAAACACCATGACCCCAAAATCGTGATACAAACCGGAGTGTGGATTTTGTGAACCGTTCCACCCCTAGAAATGACTGGGCCTAAGGTCCTAAATGTGAACTGACTTATTTATTTATTTATTTTTTTGTTTTAGGAATAAATAAACAAAATATAAATAATTTCCACCTACCCACTGCAGATGAGTCACTGGCTTAATATATATTCAAATAACTTTCATTTAAATCCTGCCAGTCACATCTGTAGATTTGTGGGGGCACTAAAATAGAGCTGTATTGTCTATTTGGATTCCTCTTTGAGCCACAGAGAAAGGTATAAGGTTGGAGTAGGAAAAGTAGTTAATATAAGTGATAAATTGCTCTGATTCAATGGTAAATAATAAGCAACCAATTACCATAAAGGTAAAGTGAAAATGGTGACTGGAAGAAAAGTGTTGCTGAGATAAGATACATGGGGCTCTCTATTCTGCTAATTTATGCTTCCTCCCATCGTTTCCCTCAGCGACCTGAAAATCCAGCATGATCCTGTTGTGTTAAACGCATTACAGAAGAAAAAGGTTGCAGTTGAGTGCTCAAAAATATTATGTCCAATGTCTTCTCTTAAACACTTTCCTTGACCTGAAGAAAAAAAACATGAGGTGAAGAAAAGATGAAAAGAGAAAAATCCTTCCAACTACATTTACAGCAGGCTGCAGGAGTATGAGGGTGGATGTTCACATAAGGTTGCCTGTCGTGCATCTTAAATATTTCACCCCATAGTGTTACTGGGTTGTTTCATGCAAGCTATATACTGTAAATGTGGATAACCCGATCATAAATATTATTTCACTACTAAGGTTGGAATTAAAATAACAACAACAACAACAACAACAACAACAAAAAAAAAACAGCTTTGCTATTTCAGCATCATGGAAGAACTCAGTAGCCATGTGATGATTTGCTATCTCTCATGGAAAGCCAGTGCACTTTCTGGCCATGTTAGACCCTGATTCAATATGAACGCAACTGATTTAGATTTTATTCATCATTATTTTTGATTTATAGTAATGTGAACAATATTAATAAGAAAGAAGTAGCAGCTGCTGTCTTCTGTGCAACTTGTGAACCTTACGGCAGGTAGAGACAGTGAATTTATTTTACCAATCTGCTTGAAAATACAGGAATTACACCATGGTTCTCATGAGTATGTGCTTTACACACCCGGTTAGGTGAGCCAGGCAAAGCAGCTTGGCAAGAACAGCACACATGGAGGTCTCTTTATTAATGACATAGTAATGAATAATCCTCACGAATGAATCACAAGAAATACACATCAAAAATATTATAAAAAATATTATAACCATGACTTAAATTTCTATAAATGATACTTTCAGTAAAGCTGGGGTCTGATAGAGCTCCAAATAGCACCAGTTCTGGCAAAAAAAAAAAAAGTGGAAACAACCTTTTGTTTTCTTGTGATGAATAACTAACTTGTTGTCACATGAAAACCACCTTTGTTGTCCTAAAATGACTAAATAAATTAAAGGTAACAGTAGTTTCTTAGTTTTTAAGAGATGCGGTGGCAAAATTTTGAGTTTATATTATCTGACATTAAAATATCAGCCTTATTTGCTCCTTCATGTTCCTTCTATTGTTATTTAATTGATAAACAAAATACAAATATTTATATGTGGTATACACATTGGGTATTGTGAGTCGTTGCAGTCAGAATAAAGACAGATCTCTTCCATTCTCAGCGGGAGGAGCTACGGTGTGAGAAAGAGACCTATGTATGAAAAACCAAGCACGGTTATGCTACAGTCACACCAGGGAGACTGAAGCACAAACAAAACTATTGCAACTATGTGCAATGAACTTGCAATCTTGAAATGGTTGCTTCAAATATAGGGACCAAGTCTGTGACAATTTGCAGTCAGATGCCATCCGAAAAGCAGCTTTAGTGTTTTATTGTCTTTTTACTGACAATAAGACAGGTCAAGTTGGCTATTACATACAATTTGTTTGTGATAATGCGATGATTAATGTGACAAATAGGCAAAGCTGTTGCTGTATACACACACAGAAATTCACATTGAACAGAAATGCACCTTAACTGCTTACATTCATAGTCCAGCCAGAACCTCCTAGATTTGAAACAGAACTTTGTCCACAAATTGTGTTGTACAGTATTTGCTGCAGGACGGCAACTTAACTGCAAAATGACATAGGCACTCAGCAACCTGGCTTTTATATAGGAATATAACCAGAATACAACCAGTCAGCAACCAGTTGAGTCAAGTCCCCTTTTACAAAGAGACGTGTTGCAGATGAGTTGTACTCATCAGCACAGACTGACAGATTGATTGCAGTGTCTTGGCAATCTGTCTGTATTTATAAATTAGGCAGAAATTATCAGCAAACCTTCCACCAAACAACCTGTGCAATCACCTTGCAATCAAAAGTGATCACCGAGAGGTTGCGGGTGTTGCACGTTCAACTTCTGGTCAACTTGCTGGTCACTGCAATTACTTGCAATCAGTCGCTAAATAAATAAATAACACAACCGTACAACCACTGATTTTTCCTTGTCCCAAAGGGGGTTGCTGTCCTGTTTTTACTCTGGTGTGACTGAGACATAATGACATCCACCCGCCACGTTTACATCCACAATCTGCATAATCTGCGTAAAAATGGGGGTTGTCAATTTTGTAAATAAATAACTTGGAGAAAGAGTTGATGCACCCATATCTGAACCAGGACACGGGGACACTGCAGTAGGCAACAAGTATGTACAGCCTGGTTGATTGTTGGGTAGTAGATTAATTGAGTTCCTGGCGTAATTACTCAGACAGGACAGCGGGCAGACACAGATCCTCAGCATCTCTGATTATGTGGTGTTGGTGCTGTGAAAGGGGTCATTAGTCACTCACCACGGCTGCTGGACATCTTCCCAAAATACTTTGTGTGCGTATGTGTGTGTGCTAGTGTTGGAAAGTCACAGAAATAAGAGAGAATGTGACAGAAGTGGGAGCACTGAGACCACACTGAAATGTATACAGAAAAATGTAATGTAAATGATAAACCAGTCCCTTGTTGAGGACTTTCAGGCATAGTTCAGGGGTGTTACAAGATATGCAACACAATGAAAACATAAATATTTACGTTAAGGTTTGTTTCTCTGAGCTCCTATAGTCC
Source organism: Cichlasoma orientale (assembly GCA_034780415.1). NCBI lineage: Eukaryota > Metazoa > Chordata > Actinopteri > Cichliformes > Cichlidae > Cichlasoma > Cichlasoma orientale. The sequence continues at coordinate 92,906 of JAVDPK010000971.1, read as the reverse complement.
ACAAATCTTTTCCCCTCTGCATTCCTTCCATTGTTGTCATTTTTATTTTTATTGCTACAGCCCCAAAGCCCTGCCTCTGCTCTCTGTTGGCGTGCTGCCCTGGACAGACTTGGCATGGTCCTATCCAATTTGGTGCTTTGCTAAGATGGATATGTTTGCTTTTCTTGCTGCTGACGGACCCCCTCACCTCAAAATAAATGTATAAAACAGCTGAACTTTCTTTCCTCAAGTTATAGGTGTATTCAAGTTCAGTATGTTCTAAAAGAAAGTCTTATCAATGATGAATGATTTTATTATCTTTAAAGGATGAAAAAAACAAAACAAAAAAGAATGCCACTGAACCCAACTGAACAAAATGCTAAATTAATGTATAGTTTTCTTTAAAGAAGGAAGCAAGCAAAATTAAAAATCACAGACCTGAAATTTACCTGAACTCAAAGACCCATTCTTTCAGAACAGAAAAGAAAATGTAATATATTTTTACCAGCATCCAATAATAAATGATCGGCTGTTGACTAAGAACCTATTGGATGTTAAATCAGTGTTTTCCTAAATGATAGCTTTCAAACAACGATGACATCTGAAATTATCTTTGTTTCAGCTCATTCTCAAAGCTTAATTAAAGTTTGGTTTGATTTATTTTGTTAAACATCAAACATTATTGCGTAAACCTAATTAAAAAAAATAATAATTCAGCTGTTCATTCTGCAGAAAAACCTGAATAAGCCCATTTCCTACACAGTTAATCAACAGCAATTATTGGTAATTGTGTATTCTTAAATTTTATCTTTGTACAAACAGCCGAAACGTATTTTCACTATTTCACTGCCACAACATAATATTAATGTATTTTCAAAGGAGACGAAATTTAAATATTGGTGTATACACACACAACAAGATAAAAGACGTGTTAGCTTAGGTGGCTGACCTCTGTCACCAACTGAAAGCACCAACAATGGGCACGTGAGCATCATAAGTGGACCATGGAGCAATGGAAGAAGGTGGCCTGGTCTGATGAATCACGTTTTCTTTTGCATCACGTGGATGGACGAGTGTGTGTGCGTCACTAACCTAAGGAACACCTGGCACCAGGATGCACTATGGGAAGAAGGCAAGCTGGCAGAGGCAGTGTGATGCTTTGGGCAATGTTCTACTGGGAAACATTGGGTCCTCCAATACATGTCAATATATTTTATGGTTACTTTGTTACTTTGGCATGTACCACCTACCTAAGCATTGCTGCAGGCCCTTTCTTGGAAACAGTATACTTTGATCTGTGGCCTCTTTTAGCAGGTTAATGTGCCCTGCCACAGAGCAAAAATGGTTCAGGAATTGTTTGAGATGTGGATTTGGCCTCCAAATTCCACAGATCTCAATCCGATTGAGCATCTGTAGGATGTGCTGGACAAGTCCGACAAGTTCAATCCATTAAGGTCCCCCATCACGACTTACAAGGACTTAAAGGATCTGTTCCTAACATCTTTGTGCAGATGCCACAGCACACCTTCAGGGGTCTAGTGGAGTCCATGCCTTGACGGGTCAGGGCTGTTTTGTCAGTTTTGGGGACCAACCCAATATTAGGCAGGTGGTCATATTGTTGTGATTGATCAGTGTACAGTGCAGAGAATTTAAAATTTTAAAACTGAATTTTATATTTACTCTGTTTATCTTCGTCTAATATTAAAATTTGTTTGATGATCTGAAATATTTAAGTGTGACAAATGTGCAAAAAACTAAGAGATCAGGAAATACTTTTTCATGGCACTGTAAACACTTAAATGTTTGCTCCCAATGAAAACATCATTAGAAATTGTACAACAGTCTCTCCATTGGTTTTTTTGGCCACTTGTTTCATCATCAAAATGTCTGTATGGAGTACATTTTCAGTGACTGAGGGAGGACTGAACTGGAGAAGAAGAAATTACTTTTCCCTTGTCAATATTTAATGGAGTACACAAAAAGCAAACATTAGGAGAAACTATTCTTTGCGGTGTGGTAAATGGTTGCATCCCCTCCTTATGTGGTTTGTAATTGGACATCAGTACAGCTTGCAGTTACGTGGAATGAAAAACAAGAGCATCAGAAAAAAGAATAAAATATGGCACAAAGCTAGTAAAACAAGAATGAATATATCTAATAACTTTGGTTTTTGTTGGCACAAGACCACACTGCCTCTCAACTACAGCAGAACTCTTAGCTCCAAACCATAAACTCAGCACATTTTTTAATCAGTTAACTGGCTAGCCAGTCAGAACTGAGCTATGGCTCTGTCTACTACCTGCCATGTCAGCCAGGCCACTTCTGCCTTACAGCCCGAAGGGAATAATGACTGACCCTTCATCACTGACACTGTCCAGTACAAAGAGGAAAATATGTACTTGAACTGATGGAATTAAACCACCACACTTATACTGTATTTGCACACAAGCAGACAAATGCACACACAGAGCACACAGAGCAATGTCCTCTGCTCACACCACCAGATTTGCTGTTTGTTCTTCTGTGGCCTGTTTTTTTTTTCTTCATCTTTTTTGTACATGGGTGAGTTTTATTCA
>JAVDPK010000971.1:70838-89742 GCA_034780415.1 Cichlasoma orientale | reverse complement strand
TGCCTATACGTCAAAGGTCTATTTAAACACATCAACTCTCCTTATTTATAATTGGTAACAAATAATAAATAAATGAAACCCTTAAATCTATGCACCATTTGAGTCCTTTGCACCTCAAAGTCATTTTGACTACAAACTGCAGCAATATTGACAGAATATTACAGGTTATGTTCGCATAAAAGGCAAAAAATAAAAACAAAAAACATGGAGCATCTTTCAACAGTTCTGCTGTCAGATTGTCTCCTGGCCTGAAAATCCATAAGATCACAGCAATCAGACTGCAGAAGGATTATTATCATTATGAAAATTCACTGAATGCAAATTGGGAAAAAGCTTTGAATGTCATTTTGACAAAAGGCTGAAACAGCGGTGCCGGTATAGTTACATATTGTACTGTGCCACTGAGAAACCTGCAAAATAAAAAATGCATGAATTGTATCAAACCAAGAAGTTTATTTGAGAAAATGCAGAGTTTTCTGTGTCTTCTCTGTCTGTGTGGTGTAAAATTGACTATATATATATATATATATATATATATATACACACACACACACACACCTGTATCAGTGAACTATAAACATTCACAGATACCATGAAGGGGAATAGGACCTGTGTGCCTGTGTGAAAGTCAGCTAATATTTAACATATTTTTGTATATGCAGTGCTACTCATACATAGACTTTACTTAGACAGGTTGGACGATTATATTATTGTCAGCCCGAGTATATTTTGCAATTTAGTTTTACTTTTTTTTCCCCCTGAGACAACAACATGATCAGTTTGCTATGGTGCAACACACTCTCATTTTAAAAGTTCAGTCACTGGTAATCAGTAAGCTTCTAGTGTTTCTCCATAGTAGTCTATAGTTCAGGCTCTGCTATCTTGGACTGCAGCTGCTGTCGGTAGTCCTAATTCTGCTGAGGGCCACTTTAACCACAACCTGCAGCAGGTGTGGAAATGGTTCACCTTCACTCCCCTAATGCTGAAGAGTGGTCCCCATTGAAAACCTCTTCATTTAAATGAGTGGGTTTGTTTAAATATGTTGGCTTTAAACGAGTTTGTAGTTAGAATAATTTTATCCTGTGATTCTTTTTACACAGACAGAAAAGAGTTATGAAGCCTTCGTGTTGTGTTGTTTGTAAACTCAGATGTGAAGGAACATTTGAATATGACAACATATGGTATGTAATCTGACACTGGAAGACAAGGAAGATGAAGGGAAGCCAGTCTGGCAATGTGTGTAACATGTATGTATGTTGTAACCACATGTTGTGGTCAGTGCTCGTCAGTATTAAAACAAAATTAATGTTTAATTACAGTATTTTAGTCAAAGGGAGAAATAGCATAGGAAATGGAGAACAACATACTGCAGGACCAAAACAACCTGCTATCCACTTTCTGTAGATCCAGTTTGGGATGCAACAGTGACACTAGTAGAACCTGAAACTGTAACTGAAACTCTTAGAACTCTTAAATCTTTCCATCCAACCATTTTACTGTTACTAGATGTTTACAGTAATCCAGTGCACATCAAGTTCCAGAAAACAAGAATGGATATTATTTAACCAGAAAAGCACGTATTGCTACAATAAATACTGCTTGGCACTTCATTTGCTTTACATGCATTTAAAGTTATGCAGAATTTGACAGTTGTTTGATAGATGCTCAGGGTCTATTACGAAACATTGCATAAGACTGTCAGGTTTTCATTCACCAAAATTTACCCATTTACACTAGGTTGGGATGGAAGCAGGATAATCAGGCAGGCAATCCTGCATATAAGCTCTGATCATTAGCTTTGTCCTCCAGCTTGTTTTTGTGATCCATAGGGATTTCCAGGCCAGATGAGCGATGTAATCCCTCTAGCATTCGGATTCTGTTGTGTGTTCATCTTCAAGTTGGATGCAATTATAGCACTTTTACAAAGGTATCCAAGAAAATTATTAATGAGTTGCTCAAACCACCCTAAACAGATCCACTTCAAGGTCTTCTTGGACATCTGTCCATTTTTTTTAATCTCTATTCTCTCTTCACCGTACAGGTTTTGCATTTTGCTTTCAGTGCACAATTGCAGGCTTTTACTGTCTATACAGATGATACCATTATCTATTGTAACAGCTGTCTTCAGCATATGCAGCATTTCAAGGCAGTCCCCAAGGCAGCCGGTGCTCATGGCCAACCAAAGAAGTGTGAAATTAGACAGACTGACTTGTGCTATATAACACACCATGAACTTAGGGTATATTTCACTCATATACAGCAAATAAATGATTTAGACTGTGCATAATTTGATTGTTTTAAAAAGCTAATCAGTTACTATAGGTGCTCTGAACACTGAGCAGCTGCACTAAAAGTGGATGTCACATGCGCTGCATGTTGCTGTTTTGGCATTTGAGGCTGACATTAAAATAGTAAAGGTCCTCCTTCATGTTTCCTAAATATTTTAACCATTTCCTAGCCAATTATTAAGGACTTTTTTTACATTTTCAATTTATATCAGTGAACACCATACACAACATATTATGTCTTGGTAACAAGTTAATACTTATCATGTTCTGCTGGTTGCTTCTGTAAGTGTTTCACTCACAAAGGAGAAAAAAAACACATAAATGTTACTCACATTTGCTACTTTCTGAAAAGAGGTCAGCAACCTAAATTGAGTAGTGGGGGAATGTAAGAAGAGATGACTGTTTGAGATGGAGAAGTTCCCAAACTTGAATATCATATTTGGCATCTTATATGTTTGAAGTGTTTGTTTTTATTAATTTTTTTTATCCTGTTTGGATGCAAACATAGGATGGCTGTAATCATGAAGAAAACAATATTCAAATAAAAATAACTTGACTGGCTTTTCTGATTCAACTTGAAAAAGAGGTTGGGTGAAGTTTGTAAGAGCTCCGTGTCTACAGTACCTTTCACATACAGGGAGGTGTGTGGGAGAGACACAGAGAGATAGAGTTGTTTATTTGTATGCTCTTTGTTTGTTCCCCAAATAGTCGTTGTTGCGGTTTATCCTTTTTGGTCTGATCTGGTGATATAGGCTGTGAGGAGACAACGACTGGGAGTGGCTGAGGAGTATTGTCCTCTGGGACACCTTTTTAAAATAGGCTGACACAAAAACATACAATGAAGAGTGTTTTTGTACTACGGGACAAAATCCAGATTCTTAGCTGCATTTAAAATATAAAACTGAAGCTCTTCAAGTTAGACAAATAAGTTTTTTCCAAAGTAACCACCTTCCTCATTAAATGGTAACAGGGAGCAGCGCTTTCAGTGTTCAGCTGGACACAAGACAGAACTGAAAAGTCTACGAAAACAGACAAAAACATGATGCTTCTTGCATAAATTATGAACACATTGTAAGTTGAGATGTATTTGTGTGTTTGATTTCATTATTATTACAAAGTAGTTCAGAGGCCAAGCAGAGATTTGTATGAATTAATTATACATAATATTAATAAACATGCACATATCTGCAGTTATTGTGTTTGGCTTCTTAACAGTATGAATCTTTATCCATCCATGGGCAGATTGTAATTTGGGGTCCTGGCAAAGATACATTTTCATGAAACATTAATGTTCCTGCAGCCAAGGAAACAAGAGAACATGTTGCTAACAATGACAGATTGCACAGAAAATGCTACTTTTTTATTGCATTTACTGAATTTTGAAAAGATTTACAGGTTCTCTGAATTTATTGATAACAATTTTAATAATTGTATCAATTAACTTAAGTGTCATGGGTAGCATTGTGGCATGGTGGTTAGCACTGTTGCCTCACAGCAAGGAGGTCCTTGGTTTGAGTCCTCCATCTGGCCGGGACCTTTCTGTGAGGCGTTGCCTGCGTGGGTTCTCTATGGGTCCTCTAGTTTTCTCCAAAGACATACAGTTGGTTAATTGGCTGTATGGTGTGAGTGTTTGGCTATCTCTCTGTGTTAGCTTTGCAACAGGCTGGCAACCTGTCCGCAATATACCCTTCCTGCCCTTTGGCAGCTGGGATGGGCGTCAGCCAGACCGTAACCCTGAAAAGGATAAGCAGAAGAAAACAGGTGTGTCACTTGACATTCATGTAAATTTAGATTTTGGAAAGACTGAAAAACAGAAGATATTGGAAAGAGTTTTATTTTATTATTTTATTTTATTATGTCAAACCACATGAAGAGAGAGATGTAAAGAGGTAGCTTAAGTCCCATAGGAGGCAGACACATTTTTTTAGAGGATAGTGTCACTCTCACTATTAAAAAAGGTCCCATCATTCCAACAAATAGAAATTCTTTGATATATACATTAAGATATACTGTACAACTGTGGCAATTCTTTAATAACATTCTTAATTTTCAGCTCTTTCAACACGCAATAAGTAGAACTCAAGACCCTCACCTTTTTGAGGAAAATTTCCACAATACTTGCCATTAGCAATAAGTACTAAAACCATATTTACATAGTAACAGCTTTTTGGTTGTGAAAGGAACAAATCCAGAAATGTTGGATTGGTGAAGGAGAACTTTCTTGCCCTGAGAATGTTTGAAAAGCCCTAAATGAGCTCTTTTAAAGACTTGGTTCACCCACACTATTTCATCTCACCTATTTTATTTGATTTTGTATTATTTTTATTATTATTATTATTATTATTATTATTATTGCAGCATGAAGAGGGTTGAGGTAATGCTGCAGTAGAAGGAGCAGTTTCAGACTCCTTACTGGATACTAAGACATGTTTGGATGTGTTGAGTGCATATGATCCTTATTTTACCATCAACAAAAGACTTGTATTGTTTACAACACCTATAATGTTACTTTTATTGTTGTTAAACTTTTTTTAAATTCTATTTAAGATATTGCTTTTGTAAGGATAAAATGTTTGATCATTTTGAGGTTGCCACTTCCCATGTGTTATTTTCTATTTTACTGCGAACACTAATTTTCTGTGGCAACTCACTCTATTTTTACTTCCTGCTGTGTGATTGTCCTGATTGTTCTCACATGCGTGTGAAAACTTTGACCTGTGGCTCTTTCCCCTCCTGTTTGCCTCCTGAATCAGCCCAAAAGTCCTGTCTTCCCATTAATCTTTTTCAGAGCATCTGTTATGTGCAGTTATGCTTTCCCTGCATGTTGCCCTCCACGGTAGCTTCTGTTTATTGGATTTCTGTCTATTTGTTATTTTGGATTTTATTCCTGGCTAAATAAAAGGCTAGCTTATTGCTGTGAATTCAGCCTTCAGTGTCCTGTATTTGGGTCTTTTGTACATGCATTTTTAGTGCCATGAAAAAGTATTTGCCCCCTTACAAATTTTTTGCATATTTGCCACACTCAAATGTTTCAGATTATCAAACAAATTTTAACATTAATTAAAGATAACCTGAATAAATACAAAATTAATCATGAATTAACTTAATTTCATCAGCCACATTCAGGCCTGATCAAGGTTCAATCAAGAAATCAGTTCAATAGAACCCGTCTGACAAAATAAAGTAGGCTAAAAGATCTTAAAAACCAACACATCATGCAAAAATCGAAAGAAACAAAGTCACTGGCACCTATTAGCTTGGAAAGGGTTACAATGCCATTTCTAAGACTTTGGGACTCCAGCGAGGCACGGTGAGAGCCATTATCCACAAATGGAGAAAACATGGAACAGTAGTGAAGCTTCCCAGGAGTGGCAGGCTTACCAAAATTATTCCAAGAACCCAGAACAACATCTGAAATACTGCAGGCCTCATTTGTCTCAGGTAAGGTTAGAGTTCATAATTCAACAATAAGAAAGAGACTGGATGAAATGGGATCCATGGGAGAGTTCCAAGGCAAAAACCACTGCAGAAAAAACATCTTGAGGATCCAAGACTTTTGGGAAAATAATCTGTGTACTTGCGAATCTAGAGTTGAACCTTTTGGAAGGTTTGAGTCCCATTATATGGAGTGAAAAATAAACACCAGCATTTCATAAAAACAAGCATCATACCAGCAGTCAAACATGGTGGTGGTATTGTGATGGTCTGGGGCTGCTTTGCTGCATCAGGATGACTTGTTGGAATTGATGGAACCATGAATTCTGCTCTCTACCATAAAATCCTGATGGAGAACGTCCAACCATCAGTTCGTGCCCTGAAGCTCGAGCGCACTCAAGTTATGCAGCAGAACGATGATCCAAAACACACCAGCAAGTCCACCTCTGAATGGCTAAAAAACAAAACAAAATGAAGGTTTTGGAGTGGCTTAGTCAAAGTCTGGACTTAAATCTGATTGCAATACTTTGGCATGACCTTAAACAAGCTGTTCATGATTGAAAACCCTCCAAAGTGGCTGAATTTAAAAAAAAAAATTCTGCAAAGAAGAGTGGGCCAAAATCTCTCCACAGCGATGTGAAAGACTCATTGCCAGTCATCGCAAATGTCTGATTGCAGTTCTTGTGAAGGGTCGTGTAACCAGTTATTAGGTTTAGGGGGCAGGAAGGGTTGGGTAGCTTTTTTCGCTTAAAGAATGAAATCATAATTTAAAAAAATTCATTTTGTATTTACTTGAGTTATCTTTGTCTAATATTAACATTTATTTGATGATCTGAAACTTGTCAGTGTGACAAAATATGCAAAAAATAAAGAAATCAGAAAAGGGACACATAGTTTTTCATGGCACTGTATGCCCGTGCAAAAATAAATGCATCCGATAGAAAGTGCTTGTTGTGTGTGACACATTTGGATGAGCTTTTATGCAAAATTTCTTAAGATGAAAGATTTTAGAGGGTCTTTTTTGTATTTATACACACACACACACACACTCGCACACACACAAACATGCTCTCTTACACCAGCAGTTACAAAAGTTACCTGCAGATCCTGTGATGAAAGTCTCATGTTCTTGGAGATCTCGTTTTGCATCAAGTTGTGCTCTTGGGTTGAATTTGCTCAGGCAGCCAGTCCAGGCCAAACTAGCGGTCATTTGAAGGCAACTGATTCTGGATGACTTTCCTTACAGTGATGACCCATTTTAAATGATGTGACATCTTTTCAAAACCCTTGCCAGACTCAAAGACTTCCAGCAATAACCTTCCAACAGCCTTTTTTCTTCTGTAAGCCTTAGACAGGTTGTATCCTTCTCTCCCCGAGGTTCTAATCATTCTAAAATAAAAGAAAAAAATGTAGATGTACTGTTTTTTTTGTTGTTTCATATGTAAATTAGGCACAATAGCTCACATATATTAATACTATAGGTACTCTTACAGAGGACCATGTGTTTGCTTGTTTAAACATGTTGGAAAAAGTCAATAATTGTATGTATTGTACTCAGGCTGCACAATCAATCAAATTTTAATCTCAATCCTGATTTTGGCTCCTTGCAATTAAATGAACATGATAGAGAGATATTGAAAATGCGTGCTCAGCCAATACAATGCAAAGCAAAAGCAAAGCGAGCGCTCCCCAAATCATTGCTGATGACATGCCTGCATGTGCCAAACACAGTTGGTCCCTTCACCGCACAGCTTGAAGTTTACTGGACTGCTCTGGAAAAGTGACACTATGTTCAAAGACAGATCCTTATAATAAAATTCAAGTCCTTCATCTTCTGACACAGCAGAAGGTGAAGAGCTTGTCCCTTGAAGAATCCTCTTCAAGGGACAAGCTCCGCTGTGGCCTGTGGTTTGTTCTTAACTGACACCACTGTCCAAATGCCTCTAATAGGGTAGTTTCAGCAGTATGACCTTGTAAACTTAAATGAGGTTGTTCTCTCACTGATTTGTTGCTCAGTAGTATCACCTGGCCAAGTGTACTAAATGAATATTGAATCATTTGGAATTATATATTTCTCTTCAAAAAGTTTTTCATGTCAAGGATCCACTCGGGACCAGAAAGCAATTTTGTTGAAGCCCAAAACACAATGTACAAGTAGTGATTTGGACCCATTTCTTTTATAGCAGCATCTGTTCTCACAAAGGCTGCCATGGATTAAAAGAATGACGATACTGTTATTCTGACTTTTTACAGAACAACTGGCAGAATTCAGCATTTCTCTGAGCAGAATTTCCATCTCGGACACTGACTCCAACTCTCTAACTATCAGACTCAACTCAACTATCAGACAAATGATCTAATTTTCTGTTTTCCTAAATTGATGATTAAGAAAAAAAGGTAATGACGTAACACACAGACAAATATGAAACTCAAAAGAGACAAACTTTTTTCTATTTTTGTTATTCTCAACAGTTCATACTTTAGCGCAGATGTCTGACAAATCCCTATTTTCTAAAGGCTGCTATTGAAGGTGACAGACAATAAAATTGTAGGTGTGTAACCACTTGAGCTTTAAGGATTTATGTATTAGTGATGTGACTTGCAACTACAGCTAGAGTTTTTAGTATCCATGTGTGGCTTTCTTTAATGTAAGCTACAGAAGAAAATTCATGTCAATGTATAAAAAGAAAGTGTTCATCATGTTTATAGAGCTAATTATGTGCACATTTATATGTACTATTTACATGTTTACATATGCACCTTTCAAAACACTGGTGATAATGTGGTTTTAACACATTCAGCCTAAGAGCACCAGAATAAGGAAGCTGAGTGTGGCACAGTTGTTGAAGTGACGCAACAACAAAGGCGCTGCTAAGAAAGATATTCGCCTCCATTCTGCTATTTCTTTTAGTTAAGGGACAACCACCACATGACAAACTCTCATATTACATTAAGGAAACCATGGTAACACCAGTCAGCTATACTGGTGAGTGACGTGACTTACCTTAATGATCTTGTTACAATGCCATGTTCTGCTGGGAAACCTTGTGTCCTGGTGTCTATGTGACATTTAGCACTTGCTTAAATGTTGTTGCAGACCTGCACTCCTCAACAGGAGCAACAGTTTTTTTGTTGTTGTTTGTTTTGTTTTTTAATGTCCATGTGTGCTTTTACGGTATAGTGTGTTTGGCCTCATCATTATTTTTGAAAAATGATGGTATTGCCAATCAGATGGTATTATATAGTGAAACTTTTCTGTGTTCATAATTCCATCAATTTTGAGAAGATCTCCAACACCATTGGCTGAAATGCAGCCCCGAACCATGACAGAGCCTCCACCGTGTTTTACAGTTATCTGTAGATACTCACTGTTGTACCTCCCTCCTGACCTCCTCTGTACATCCTGGTGACAATTTGAACCAAAAACGTTAAACTTGGATTTATCGCTCCATAAGATTTGTTGTCCCTGATAACTAATCCCAGTTCTTGTGTAATCTGGCATACCTCAGCCATTTCTCACTGTTTCCCTTCCTTAAGAATGGCTTCCTAACAGCTCCCACTGAAAACATTTGTGATGAGGCTTCAGTGAACAGTAGATGGATCAGCTGAAGTGCCAGAGGCATCTCTCAGGTTCTGCGTCGAATCTTTTCCTGTTTTTTAAGGCCATGTCTAACAAATACTGTTTATCTGCTATAAAGTAGGTAGATTTTTAGTCCTATATCTTCATTTTTTCTTCTGCACTTTCCACATTTTTTTAAGGGAACAGTACACATTATGTTGAAATCTGGGAATCACATTGTTGGCGTAAAAATACAGTCAAACTTTTCGGTAGATTCAAGAAATTGTCGTGGTCCTGGGATAGTTTTCCAGCATTTTTTGAGTTTTTTGAATGTTCTTGTTGATTATTTATCCTATTAGTTCTTGGATTATTTAATGTTTATATGGTTTCTTGTGTTCTCGCTTTAGTGTACTTGGTTTGTTGCCAGCGGTGTTAGAGTGTAGTTCTCCCTCTGTGTTTCTCCTACAGTAATCTCTCCTCATGTGTCAAGTCTCCAGTGTTAAGTTATTCATGTGTCTGTGTCTTCCCCGTTTAGTTTCACTTCCTGTTTGATTTTGAGAGTCAGTAGTCCTTGTGCATTGCTTTTACTTTTGCTTCCTTGTCTCTTGTGATTCAGTTCAGCCTTGACTTGTTCTCCCCAGCTGTTTCCACTTCCCCTAATCATCCCACTGTGTATACATTGTCTCAGTCTCCCCTCGTCTTTTGTCAGATCCTGCATTTTCATCATCCCCTACTCCCTGCGCTCCATAGTTTCCAGTTATTCTCCCAGTGAAATGTTTCCCAAGCTTTCTGTCCTTTGTATGTTCTTGTGTTATGTTTTTAGTTTATTTTTCCAAAGTGAATAAAGATATAATTTAAAACTGGTTCTTTGTCAAGTTTTGTTATGTGTTGACACAACACTGACTCGTCCTTTGGGCTACATGTATTTTTTTTATGACTGAATGAAGTGTTAAATGGTTTTACAAAACAAAAAAAAAAAGCAATTCGGGGTGGTCAGCTACAGTATAAGGACTGGACTGAAAACGAGTGAACAAGCATCCAGCATCCAAAGAAAAACTGAGACCTTCAGAAAACTTGGAGAATTATTGCTCAGGACACTTTTTTTTTTTTAAATAAATCACAAGAAAGTCTGGCTCCTTGGAAGCAAAATATAAAGAAATGAGGAGTGGCTCAAGTTTTGAGACAAAGGAAATGAGTTCACCAACTACAGCTAAGATCTTTAAATGTCAAACAGACATTTAGTTCAAAGTTTGTTGTCCATTTTCAGTGACCATGTACTCATTGCACCATACTTTAGTCATCAGCTGACAGGTGTTAAATCCTGCAACAGCACATATGTTTCACAGCTTAATGATGTAATAATGCCTATGAACAAATACACACCTAAAGGTCACCTGTCTATTTAAAAACAAATTTCACATCTTCTGTAAATTACAAATTTACATTGGCTATCAAGTTATTTTTGGGTTTTCTTTTGTTCAATAACCAAATCATTGAGGATTGATTACCTCAGATTGTACCTAAACACTGATTTTATTTATTTATTTATTTGAGCAGTTTTGTTCTCTTCCTTTACACCCTGCCTCCCAGGTGTGCAAAGTCTGCCAACTTATTATTTACGGTTCAGATATTTTTCTCTACATGTATCACAGCACTGTGCTGACTGAACTGACAGGATTTCATTCACAGTTCTAAATGAAAGGCCATGGCTGCCCTGCAGTTATGCACTCACACAAGCTGAGGTCATAACAGGTGCTGTAAGACACAGGGGTCTGCAAGTGCCTTTCTGTCTAATTTACAAGAGCATAGGAGGTTGCTTTATCGAACAAGTCTCTCTGATCCAATATTTTACAGATTTTAAGGTGTCTATTTGATTGCTATATTATATTTTATGAAGCCCTTAAATTGGAGGAGGAGTCTACTTATTGCGCCAGTGAGGTAAATTAAATACAATTTTATATATACAAAAAGCACACACATTCACAGCACTTGGAGTTAATTCCACATGTCCTTTAGGATCAGCAGAATGTTTTGAGTGGGGTAGCAACCCATTTAGCACTGAACCCATTAAAGCCAACAGACTTGTCAGCTTTTTTTATTCTACATTTTTCAGGGCAGCACAGTCATGTCACTGCGACTGGGTGGAGTTTACATGTTCTCCCTGTGCCTGCCTGCCTATAGATAGATAGATTTTTTTTCAACAAGAACTATTTTAAAAAAATTAAATTCAAAGAGTTTTATTTTAAAGGGTCCATTCTAAGGAAATATGAATCATAGTTTTGTTATGGCTTGACTTCAAACGCATCACAATGAGACTATAGAGACGGAAAGTACACCATAGCTGTATCGACAAAAGCAAATATTACCTTAGAATTAAACTGCATAAATATTTTATGAAACACTTCAAGTGGCTCAATTAGAAAATTAAAACCAAGCTTCCCGGGAGGTGTCACTGTCTAAGGATAGAAATTTATCCTTAGACAAAAGGAAATTAGATTAATGTCAGAGCATTGCACATACATCACACACACACAGATAGGGTATAGTCCCTTGGCTATTGTCTGACGGATTAATCTCTGAGACCAATATTTTGCAGCCAGCAGACATCCAGGCAAAAAAATTTTCATTTGCCAGTCATTGTTTAAAGAAGACAAATAAATTGATTAATTTTAAAAAATCTGATGAAAAAGATAGTTTTGAATTGCATTTCTCCTAATTCTGTCGCTCACCAGAGGAATTGTGATTTGCTAATAGAACTCAGACTACAATCAGACCAGAAACTAAACCCAGAAGCCGTCTGTATTGAAATTTTTTGATCTATTCTGCATATTAATTCATAGACATCTGTTTGTAGAAATGAAACCCACTCGGTATTTCAAGCAAGATGGCATGTAAGAGAGCTGGAGACAAAATGAAGCCCTAAAAACTGAATCAAAGGATCCAGGCTAGGAATGCGAAAAGGAGGGACTGAACTTTGCCTGCATTTTTAGACAAGTCTTAAGTAACAGACGAGTAAAAAGCAAAGGATTCACGTGCAACTGACCTAAAAAACAGGCATGTAAGGGATGCTGTGATTTATCATGGCATCGTTTAAGACAGCCATGTGCTCTCTCACTCAGCTAATCAATACTTGGCAAGAGCTGTGCATCATTCTGTTTCCACAAAAAGCAATAACATTTGAGTTTCTTTTGACATACACAGTAACTATAAAATGCATTCAATCAAGGGACAAGAGCACTATAACAGCCTTTCTGCAAACCCACAGAGTAGGAAATGCTTATTTACCTTCCTAATGTACCCACACACTGATGGACTCAGGTAAAACATTCTGTCATGAAGATCAAACACAAAACCTTCTAGTCATGTCAGGATTTTGATGGATAACTTTACTGTACAGTTAACTGCAGTGTTTAAAATATGTGCACCCCACCCATGCCAAACTGAAAACAAAAACCAGAGTATTTG
This sequence comes from Cichlasoma orientale, assembly GCA_034780415.1. Classification (NCBI taxonomy): domain Eukaryota; kingdom Metazoa; phylum Chordata; class Actinopteri; order Cichliformes; family Cichlidae; genus Cichlasoma; species Cichlasoma orientale. The sequence continues at coordinate 76,995 of JAVDPK010000971.1, read as the reverse complement.
CTTTGGTAGCACATTCAAGCCGATCAAGGAAGTATTAATTTAAAAATTAGAATCTTAAAACACACAACTTTTATTTAGAATGGTTTTCAAAATATCCACATTTCTGTACAAAAGTCTTGAGCCACCCCTCATTTCTCTGTATTTGGCTTCCAAGCAGCCAGACTTTGATTTTTAAAGTGGTATTGAGCAGTAGTTCTCCAGGCTTTCTGAAGTCTTTCATAGTTTTTTTTTTTCTCATTTTCAATCCAATCCTTGTCCCTGATCATTTTCAGAGGAATGTTGCTAACACTGACTTGTGACCCATTCAAGCATTAACAAAAGTATTAACAAAAAAAAACACACACAGCAGTCAAACACATAACTAGGATGTCACAGGTTGACAGGCATGAAATAGTATTTTTGCACCAACAATGTGATCCCTAAAGGGTTATTAGCCAAAAGCTTGGCATATCTCAGCATGGTGTGTAGTGTGTTCTTAAAAAAACTGAGGAAACTGGACAAGTGGAGGACCAAAGAAGAAGGGGCTGGCTTGAAAAACTACAGCAGATGAAAAGTATCTGAAAGTCATGCTGTTAAGAAATCCAGCAAAGACCTGACACAAGATCTGAGAGATGTATCTGGTCCTTCTGTTGATCCATCTACTGTTTGCTGAAGCCTCATCAGAAATGGTCTCAGTGGAAGGGTGGCTGCCAAGAAGCCATTGTTAAGGAAGAGAAACAGGGAGGACAGGCTGAAGTATGCCACATTACACAACAACTGGACTGAAAATCATCAGCAACAGGTATTATGGGGTGATGAATCCAAATTTGAAATTTTAGGTTCAAATCATCATGAGTATGTACAGATGAGGTCAGGAGAGAGGTACAACAGTGAGTGTCTACAGCCATCTGTAAAACACAGTGGAGGCTCTGTCGTGGTTTGGGGCTGCATTTCAGCAGCTGTGTTGGATCAACAGAAAAGTACCATCAGATTTTGATCCACTAAGCAATACATCTGGAAAGCATCTTCATTTTTCAGCATGCCAATGATCTCAAACACACTACCAGTGCAGTAAAAGCATACCTGCATGGAAAAACACATAATGCAACACTTTGAGTCAAGGACTGGCCTTCAAAGGGTTTATTGCAACCCACCCGAAAACCCTCCCTCAAAATCAGACTTCAGCATTATTGAAGCAGTGTGGGATCAGCTTGACAGGACAGGGAAAAAAAAGGCAGCCAACATCAAAAAGAGCTTTGAATGTTCTTCAAGAAGCCTGGAGAGATATTCCTGAAGACGACTTAAAGAAATTCCAAGAAAGTTTGCCTAAGAGAGTTCAGGCTATTTATGTACATATTTATATTTAATTTCATGTGGCAAAAAACTGAATATTGATATTTTAGTACTTTAAAAAAAACAGGATGTTTATTGTTATCTCACCATGTCTTTCTTTGGACAGTTAGTTCATTTGGTTATTCTTTCTCCATGTTGTGAAAAATGTTTGCTATTTCAGAAAATATGGCTGAATAAATTGGCTGTGTTTGTCTGTATAACCAATCAGTGATCTTAATCTCCTGTCTGCAGAGGCAGATCTCTCAGGATTCTCAACTTTTCCTTTAGTTTTAATTAGACCTGATGCATTAGAGGTGTAAGGGCAGCAGGAGAGTTTAGTGTTGATTGTGTTTACCATCTGTTTGAGAATTAACATGTTGATACATCCATCTGTCCATCAGGATTACCTAATTCTCCAAAGCACTTAAGATCTTTACTGTTTTCTGTTTTAACAGCACAAACATAAAAGGGAGCATATCAAACAGGCAAAGGTCAATACTCATGGTCTAGCGGTCTTAATCATGAATTGTCTGTTTTCCAAGTAAATGAAGATGGAGAGCTTTTCCTCCTTCCTTTATTAGCATGTGTATGAAGGAAAATTTTACCATGCAGGCCTCAGTTCCAGCAATGCTGGATTTCTATACTGATATAGACTGGGTAATATGCTAGGAACACAAGGATGCCACACTGTGGAAATGAATTATCAACCTACAGAGCGCTGAATCCAAAGACATCCCAAAAACCAAAGTGTAAAACTGATGTGGCAGACTAGTCCATTTTGCAAAACTTTCATTGCAGCAACTCAAAATGGTACTCACTAGTTTGTATGGCCCCCATGTGTTGGTATGCATGTCTGACAACACTGGAGCATGACAGATGGTGTCCTGAGTGATCTCTTCCCAGATCTGGACCAGACCGTCACTGAGCTCCTGGGCAGTCTGAGGTGCAGCCTGGCGGCGTCAGATGGACTGAAACATAATGTTCCAAAAGTGTTTTATAATTTGATTTAGGTCAGGCGAGTGTGTGCGCCAATCAATGGTATCAATTCCTTCATCCTCCAGGAACTCCCTGTATACTCTTGCCACATGAGGCTGGGCATTGACGAGCACCAGGAGAAACCCAGGACCCACTGCACCAGTGCAGGGTCTGACAGTGGGTCTAAGGATTTCACTCCAATACCTACTGTAATGGCAGTCAGAGTGCCATTGCCTCCCCAGACCATCACTGACCCACCACCAAACCATCACTGACCCACCACCAAACCACAGATTCTCTAGACTCTTTCATGTCTGAACCTGCTCTCATCTATTAAAAGCACAAGGCCAGTTTTGGTATTCTATGTTAAATGTCAGTCGGGCTCCACAGTGCCAGGCGGTGAGCACAAGGCCCACTAAAGGATGCTGAAGTCATTTTCTGATTGATTGGTCAGAGACAGTCACACCAGTGGTCTGCTGGAGGTCATTTTGTAGGGCTCTCACAGTGCTCATCCTAAAAAAATGATGAGGGGAAAAAATGTCAGTGGCCTCTATCTGTAAAACAATTCTCAATATTTTGGGATTAACTTGTTGCCTGTCTAGTGCACCTGTTGTTAATTTCATTAACACCGAAGCAGCTAATACTGATTAACAACACACTCTGCCACTTATAGTAACTGACCAGATCAATATCCCAGAAGTCAAATGACTTGATGCTATACTCTGAGTAAAACGTGTTCCTTTTAATTTTTTTTGAACAGCGTATAATAATTTAACCAAGCTAGGTTTGTAAGGGAAAATAACATGACTCACCACACTAAGACCATGGACAGAAAAGAAAATGGACAAGGGGCGCACACCGCAAACAGCAGGGGTACCCTTGGCACACCCACCTCATCCCATCTTCTCTCCAAACCATAAAAAAATGGCAGTGGAGATCAGTTAACTTTGTTACTCTGCTACAATGGCAGTGATTGGTGATGCCACAGAAGAACAGGTGGAAAGAAAGCAGAGCTTAGAAGAAAATCTCTCATGCATTTGCATCCCATCAACAGCTGCATTTATGTGGGTTCTTATTCCAAAAAAAAACTGAATAGGAATAGAATAAAAGTGTCTTTTGTAAACACCCCAATCATTTTTTTTTATTCTTTTAAAGGATTTTCTTTCTGTTTGAAAGTGATGGACTGAATCATTCACAATCAGCTCAGTCACAAACATTTGCATGTGAATTTGAGTTTGAAGTTATTAAAATTCCTCCAGTGTGTTCTTTCTCACCACATGACATTTCAAATTAAGGCAGGAGCTGGGGGTGGCTCACCTTCTTCTGTGTAATTAATGCTAACATAATACAGCACTTTCTCCAGAAGAATGCATAGTTGTAAAGCAAGAACAGTATTGATTGTGTCAACTGCTCAATGTAGCTCCATCTTCTTACCAGTCACGACAGCTTGGCTGGTATTGCTTTCACTTTGTCAGTGTGTGTATGTGAGTATATGTGTGTGTGTGTCTACCATCAGGGTTGAATGTGTTCCTAGAGACGCCTACAGTTGCTGGAACTGCAACAAAGACAATTTTGATACTTTCATAGGTATTTATATGTCTGTCTGTCTTGTCAATGCAATAGCATCACAGTGGTGCAAGACATTGTTACAACACAGGTGTGTAACTGAGTTTGAAGGTGGATGTGGTCCAAGAAAAGGAGTACTACTGTTTAAGAGTACTAGAAGCAAGAGGGAAAATAGAACAAATGCACCACACTTTTTAATTGTTAACTTCACCTGTGAGGTATCTATAGCTGGTACGCAATCATTTACATCATGGGTGTTGTCCAAAGAACTCATTGGCATTGTGGCTAATGCGATCCCACCTCAAGATGGTCTTTGCTTAAATACTTGCTAATGTTAAAGTGCTGGATTTCCTTCTCATTAGCAGTGCTGGATAGGGAGCACTGGGTCTGGAGTTTTAGTGCAGATGGCAGAAACTTCATTTATGTGCCTCATCAGCTCTCACCACTGCTGGTCCTTCATCCCATTAATCCATGGTTCTTTTATCAAGCGAAGGAAATAGTGGCAGTTGTCTTTGCTATTATAAATGGTTGACTAACCAGGCTGAACCTACAGAAAGAGATTAAGTGCTCACAAGTGATCTTGTTGGAGCAACATCAGCAGAGATGGACTGAACGAGATGAAGTCATCCGTGATTTTAGATGGCATTTGGGAGTTACTGAAGAACAGTAAACAAGCCTGTTGAGAAGGAGTTTTCCTTCCTTCTGCTGAAGCTATTGATATCATCGCCTCCAAGATGACAACGCTGGGATGCACAGAATGTGCCAATATTCATCCTAATAGCAAGTAATTACATTAAAACTGATTTATAAGGTAGATGCTTCAACATATGATATTCCGAATTATTTATTTTTAACGTAGTTAACTACGCTGCAGACAGTCTTCCGTTGGGTTTCGTGACACAGACAAACAACAAAAAATGGACTAATTACTGATGTCTGGCCAGCTAGACTTTTGATGCATGTTATTACCTTGTAGTCTTCATGCACATTTCCTGGTTATTATATTGTTTTTATACAGAGTATGCTGAAATATAGTGAAATTGAAAGATGGCATTAAGGAAGCTATCTTAGCTACCATAGGCGAAAGAGTTGCTGGCTGCTCTCAGGAAACATTGTATTTCATTTATGCATATAAGGGTGTACCCTTAGCTGTACCTACAGTTATATTTAAAATGGCCAAACTTTACGTTTAAAAAATAATGGTAATACTGTTTTTCATATTTTTAACTAAAGATATTATTATGATTAAGTCTTTTGCCATACTACTCATACTACTACATCTACTACTCCATACTACTATATCTCTTATCAGATGTTCAAGCCTAAAAAGAGCAGCTTGTACATCACAGAGACTGGTGATGATGGAGATGAAACTTTCACTGGGTGTCTCCTTACCAGCACTCTCTTTTATCCTTTTTATATATTACACATATATATTGGCATATTGCTATAGTGATGTGTAATGTTGTGGAGTTCTGGGTGGTTGAGGCGTAACAAGAAAAAAAAAAGTCAGGTCAGTCTGAGAAAATAATAAACAATGCACAGGAGAGGGAGATGGAGAAAAAGGCCTCATTGGTATGTGCAATCTTAACCAGGAGACACGGGGAAAAGGATGAGGTGAGAAAGACGTTTATTGATGGGAGAAGATGGTTTGGCAAGAGAGGCAAGAGACAGACTGAAGGGAGACAAAGACAGGAATAGAAAAAAGAAATGGACAGAGTGTGAGAGCTCCACCCAGTGGTTAATGAGTTTCATTCTTTGGAATGAGAGTGTGGGTCTGTGGCTTTAAGTATGACATAAGAGGACTCTTAAGTGTATCTGTGTATGTGTCCATAACACTACTAATCATTGATGCAGACACACAGCAAATACATGCACAAACCATTAGCACAGTTGTGTCAAGTTGATCTTATTTGCTATGTTATCCCATTGAAGCCCTGCTAGCTGTGGGTGGCTTTAATGAGGTAATGCTCTTTCTGCAGTTATACTTTAAATATGGCTATTTCAATGCCAACTGTTTTGTTTATATACAGTACCAGTCAAAAGTTTGGACACACCTTCTACTTCAGTGTTTTTCTTTTTTTTTCCCTACATTGTAAATTAATACTGAAGTCATCCAGATTTTGAAGGAACACAAGGATCATGTAGTAAACTTTAAAGTGTTAAACAAACAAAATATGTTATATGTTATATTTGAGGTTATTCAAAGTTGGCACCTTTTGCTTTGATTACAGCTTTGCACTCTTGGCATTCTCTCAATCAGCTTCATGAGGTAATCACCTGAAATGGTTTTCCAACAGTCTTG
>JAVDPK010000971.1:48064-70738 GCA_034780415.1 Cichlasoma orientale | reverse complement strand
GTGTGTGTGTGTGTGTGTGTGTGTGTGTGTGTGTGTGTGTGTGTGTGTGTGTGTCTGTGTGTGTGTGTGTGTGTGTGGGTGTGTGTGTGTGTGTGTGTGTGTGTGTGTGTGTCTGTCTAGGCGGCAGAACCTAACAGCTTCAATTGCAGCAGTAACTTTGTATTTCCTCCACTGCCCATCTTTAGTCACTGTTTCCTAAAAAAGAAGAAAGATGCTACAAAAACAACTGAACTTTTAAATGTTACTCTGTATTAGCTTAATGAGCAGCCATGTCTGCTGGAACGGTTAAATATAAACAGATTCTCTAATGTCCCTGCTCCAGATGGTACCTATAAATAACTGTTTCCATATTAGAGCCAAATTCCACTGATATTGTAGGGTGCCTTGGCATTCAGTAAGGAATAACTGCCACAAATCCTTCTTGGAGCTGCATCAATTTAATCGGGATGGTGAGAGAAAAAAACACGAGAGACTGATTTTCAAAGTGATCACTTGGTCAACAGCATATCAATCACTCAGCCTTAGGGTTACAAGGCAAAATGCTATATTCTCTATTTTGTTCGATGACCCCAATTTACCTCTGTCACCACTTGTTCCTGCTGACTCAAACCAGGCTCAAAGAAAGCCATGTTTTTCAGGTTTTTATTTTGTCCATCAGCACTATTCTCATGCTTGTGGGGGAGGAGGATGGGGCACTGTTTACGCCTCTTCCATCTTGATATTCCATCCAGCACAGCAGGTTTGGAAGCACTACAGTGAGCACATTAGCGTGTGGTGCTGAAGAAACCACATGGCATCTCGTCTTTGCTGACAGACACAGAGAGCAGCGGAATTCATGTTGGCCCACTTTTACTGGACACCTATCATCAAGAAGCTTTTTGTTAAATTATAAAAAATGTACAATACTTGCACTCTCTCAGTTGTAAAATTTTAACAGCACTCATTCATCCTACAAAGACGAAAGCAATGAGATGGGTTGGTCTGAAGATGTCATTGCTGCAGTCATGCCTGCTTGTTCCGACAAGCTTGCTGTGTTGTGGAAAATCACTATAACCCTCTTTGTGTTAAGATATAAGAGCCAATGGCTAAATAGGATATAGCATTGCCCATTCTACAAATACATGGTAAAATATTAAACATGATGAACACAAGCAGAACAGACAATAAATAATTTAATTTAAAAACTGAACAATCCACTAAAATAAAAGACAAGCTGTACAACACTTATACAGGAAAAGGAGACAGCCATCCCAAAGATTCTGGTCTGCATACAGCCCCAAATAAATTTCTATGTGCTATACACTGTAAAAAGTTTCAAATTTGTTATTATTTTTAGGGAAGTCAGTGAGCAAAAACAATAGGAAAAGCTAGAGTTTGTTTGTTTCCAAGGTATTCCAAAGTTTCCAGCAAAATTCCTGCATCGTAACCAAAGGGGTTAACTTAAAATTTTGTTGCACAACCTTTCAAGGGAATCACTCCAATCAAGTGATTTCTATAACTCTCAATGAGACGTCTTCACCTGTCGACAGGTATTTTCATGAGCAAGCTGCTCCAGCTGCCTCAGGTTTAAAGGGTGACTTCTCCAGACTGCATGTTTCCACAGATGTTCAATAGGATTTAGATCAGGCCTCATAGAAGACCACTTCAGAATGGTCCAATGTTTTGTTCTTAGCCATTTCTGGGTGTTTTTAGCTGCGTTTTGGGTCATTATCTTGTTGGAGGTCCAGGTCCAGAACATAACCGAGCCTCCTCCATGTTTCACACTAGGTACAGTGTTCTTTTCTTTGTATGCTTCATTTTTATTTTGTCTGTGAACATAGAGCTAATGTGACTTGCCAAAAATTTCCAGTTTTGTCTCACCTTTTTTAAGGACATTCTCCCAGAAGCTTTGTGGATTTTCAAGATGTAAATTCCTGTCTCGCTTTTTTATGATTTGCTTTCAACAGTGGTGTCCTTCTCAGTTGTCTTCCATTAAGTCCACTTTGGCTCAAACAGTGATGGATGGATGTTACAATCTGATGTACCTTCCCACGTCCAGGGAGGTTAGCTACAGTCCTGTGGACCTTAAACTATGTGCAACTCTAGTCACAGGAACATCAAGCTGCTTGGAGATGGTCTTGAAGCCTTTACCTTTACCTTTACCTTTCCTGAGATAGCTCTCTCCTTAGCTTTCTGTGGTCCATGTCCAGCATTGTATACACAATGATACCAAACAGCACAGTCACTACTTTTCACCCTTTAAACAGACAGACTGACTGATTACAAGTTAGAACACGCTTGTGGTGCTAATTACAGGACACACCTAAATTTAACACAGTGTATCTCAAACTGTGGGGTCCACCCCACTGGTGGGGCGCAGGGTTGTAACAGTTGGGGTGAGATCGACCTGGGAGAATAGTCATGCGAAACAAATGTTGAGCATCGGATTAATTCTCACGGTGGAACAAGAAAACATTAGCAAGTGTGTTAGCACAACAACTAACGTAACCCCAGACCTCGCTTGGGGTAAGAAAGGATTTTGTCCAGCGAAGTGGGGCATGATGGAAAGAGTTTGAGAACCTCTGGCTTAACATGTCCCTATGGGCAACTTATTTTCAATCTTTTCTAGGGGTACCATAATTTTTGTCCAGGCCAGTTTCATTTGTTTGTTTGTTTGTTTTTTAAAAAATAATTCTGTTGAACCACAATTCAAAGCAATGTCTTATTTTCATTAGTTAATTTTCAATAAATTTTTATTATATCTATTTATTAAATGTATATTATTTATATTATTTAGTTTCAAGTATTTCAGTGACCATTGTGGGGTTTTTTTTTCTTTCTTCGACAGAAGGGTACCAACAGTTTTGTCCATGTCTGTATGTAGTGTTTATAGTTTGTTTAAAACATCTCCTGCAATTAATGAACAGAAAGTTGTGGCGCCTTCTCCCAAGCATGACATGAAACACAAATCAATTTGTGTGAACTGATTACTGTAAATTGACAATGACAAATCAATTTGCTATTTTTAATTTTGAATCAGCCCATCACTGTCGGCTTCACTGATGTAACCTACAGTGTTCCCTCTCTTCTTTTTTTTTTAATTAATAACCAGCTTGGTTTTCATGATAAAGATTGTGAAATTATTCATTTTAATGTCTGATTTCAATGTATTTTGATTTTGTTTGTGTTGGCCAAAATAATATTCATTTTATAGTGAATAAATTGCCATCATTTTTAATTGGTGAAAAAGAAAACAAATCCAAATCCTGTTACCACCGGGTGTATCGTTAGGTAAGGATTTCATGTGATGGTTGCCAGCATTTTGCGCTCAAGGTAGCTTACATGTACATGGTGGTAATGGTGAATTCGTTATTATAGTGCACTTATATATTTGTTCGCAATTCAATGCTATAATTTATGAAGCATACCTTAATGTCTATTTGTTCTATATTTCCCTAAAGTTGTAACTGTGCTGTGGAGTTGTGTGCAACAATACCAACTTTAAAAAAAAGAAGTTGTTTTTTTTCTTTTAAAGCTCACAAGTTAAAAATTTTAAGAAACATCAATTAAAGAAAGAGCAGTTGTTGAAAGAAAAAAGAAAGAAAAGGAAACCATTCAGACAAAACAACAATGCATAAAGTTATCTAAAAAGAGAGGATTTAACAGATGTTGATTTTGCCTGCCTAAATCCCTTGTCATATTTTGCAAACAAAGACTATATGCTTTGCTTGGTTAACCTTAGTATCAAACGCTGATAATCTGTGAAATGGATTCCGGGCTTATGGTTGTTCACAGCAGCTCTGTGATGCACTGATAGGGTTGTGTTTTAGTTGAGTGTGCTCTTGTTGCTGCCTGTCTCTTTTCAGATAGTGTAAACATTTTCCGAATCTCTCCAAGTACAGCTTTTCATAGAGGGCACTCTACCATGCTATAGACTCTTCTGGGCTTTAAATACATGTCACTAAAATGACTTAACTGAGGGGCGGTTTGGAGGAGGGTGAAGGAGGGGGATGTCTGTGGCTGATGTGGTGTGCATTCATAAATACACCTAATGGCTTGTTTTATGAACAGCAGTGATTCATCCTTCTTTTTTCTGTTGTTTTCTTGAGACTGATTGGTTTTGAAAGATTGAGACGATAATGCTGTGAGATACAAATGAGGAGGCTGCGAAAAATCTCATTTGAAAAAGCAAGGAGAAGCGTAGCCTTGTAAACAAAATTCTATTTCACATTGTTAAAAGGTAATTTGTCTCCATTGTGCCTGGCAGAGCCTTCATAAATAAAACAGGAGTGCACACTGCAGGTGAGCACTCCTCATCTTTTGTTTTTTCTCCACTTTTTGTTTTGTTTGCTCCATTCCCCACATTTAAATTAGAGATAAAGTAAAATGGTAAATAAGAAGGAACAAAATTAATATAGGTGGATCAAGTAGCTGTACTATATGGTGACATTTTGCATAAAGTAATTTGTGTTGTAATTTTTCTGTTCGGTGGAATACTTTGCAGTACTTTTGTAAATAAATCACTTTATTTAAAAGTCATTTGATATAGGAAACGGCATTAAAGCCGAATTAAGCAAGCGCTGTCACAGCCAGTGACAGAAAATGAAAAATAAACACTCAGCAGTAGGAATTTAGACAGTTTACATGCACAGACAACATAAAGCTCAAGAGTGAAAGACTGCAGGAATTAGTTGAATAATCAAGTAATCAAAAAAAATAGAGAGAGAGAGTGAGAGAAATGGAGATTTGAATTCATATTTCAATAAAGAAAAAATATAGATATTGATTAAAGTTTCTCAGATGTAAAATAGCTACTGTCCCCTTTGCAAAGATGACATTGCCTGTGATGGACTTGGACCAAACAAGGCCATCACTTTCAGTTTGAGAGAGAAAATATTGTCAGACAAACGTCCTGTGTTTTAAAATAACTAGGCCCTGTGTTTATTTGTTGTGTTTGCCTGTCAGATAAAATTTGTAAATTTGTAAATTAAAATCTTCTGGGTAATAGATACACAGCAACTAAGCCAAAATACCCCAGAAAAATACCTTGCACCATTAACCAAATCCTGAATTCTTTTTGGTTTTACAAGCAAAAAGCAATTCAACAAAACCTTAAAAAATAGACCTGGTGCACTAATTAAATGGGGGTATCGCTCAACAAATGGAAGCCTTAAGTAATTAGAATTTTTGATGCACACCTATGATAATGTGAGCAGAGTATTTAACCTTACACAGCTAGTAATGTTGGTAAAGGAAAGTGAGGACGTGCAATTAAACTTACATACAGTCATAAAATACAGATGAATTTATGCTTTAACACAAATGTTTTTTTTTAACACAATGTTGGAAAGAAAGTGCAAATACAATCTTCTGAGTCATCTGTCTTTGAGAAAAGAAATAAATGTTTCTCCTTTTTTGAGTTTGTAGCTTGACATTTTAGCCAAGCATTCCTTGATGAAGTAAGCGTCTAAAATTCCCTAAAAAATGAATCACATTTTACACATTTGACAGTCTGATGAGCATCTCAAGCGAACAAAACACTTTGTAAACACTGATATCACTGCATAGCAATCACACACACCTCAGAGACACTGGGAGAGATGAATAAAGCTGGTGGAAAGGAGCTGGACTTGAGCCAGTAAACATACCTTTAAGGGAGAACTTCTCGCATAATAAGAGCTCTTGTTCTTTCAGAGAAGTTTCTTGAAAACAAACAGTTTATTTTAGAGCAACATAAAATCATACAGCAGCAGAAAGCAGGTTCCACATCTGTTACACTGAAAATTCTAACATGTTTCTTGTGTAATGTTGTGTTTTACACTCACGTGGCCTGTTCTCTGTCAAATCATTAAGCAAATCTTAAGGTCAGTATTTCATTTTTAAAATATGTATGTGATATTGAGAAAAACTGTATTTTACTTCAGGCTAAATTTGTGTTTAAATGTTGATGGACGGGAGCTTGAATCCACAAGAACTGGATGCTAAAAGATGTTGACCACTTTCGCCCAGTTGGAAAGATGCCACTGAATTCTACATAAAGCCATACGTGTAAGTACTGAGTACAAAAAGTCCAGAGCAATGTACACTGAGTGCAGACACACACACGTGTAGAAAGAATCATTCTACAAGCTGAAAAAAAAAAGAATAATAATCTCAGCTCAGCTTAATTCAAAAGCAACAGGAGATAACACCCCAGTCTTTCATTCTTTATTAAGCATTGCAATATAGTGTATCCATCTTGGTAAAACTGATGCCATTGGTCACGTTCATGTACTATTGGTTGTTTACATTGTGGAATCAAAGCCTTTTTTGTTTGTATGCTTGCTCTGGTTGCCCAGAGCCCTGAGGATGTTCCAGGCTCATGCTCTTGATCGCCATTTTCGATCACAAGCCGATTGCGCAGGTTGGCTGGTGGGAGGCAGCCTGTCTCCAAACCACCATGGTCCAACTCAAACTGACTACAATCACTTTCAGACAGACTGGCAAAGGTCTGCAAATAATTGCCATTTCAGACACACTGCCAACACATTGTAAGCAGTCTGAGTCAGTCTGCAGTAACGAGTGTAACTCGTCCGCGACACTCTCTTTTCAGTAAGGGACTCAAATGGTTATTTCTATATCAGAGCAAGGTTGCATGTCATTTTCCAGTTAATTCACCATCCTGCAACAATTACATCACTATTTGTGGATGAATTTCTGTTTCAAATCTACAAGATTGAGGATGGACTGTAAGGGTCCTTACCTTACAACATAAAGCAGCTCGAGCCGACTGCTGTTGTGATGAATTGAATAGTTAATGTGAATTTCAGATTGCGTGTAATTTTCCAACTTGACCAATAAGCCTGACTGTCTTATTGCCATTTTATTTTCAACTTGGCACACCAAAATTGCTTTGAAGACAGCAACCGACTGCGAGTGGTCGCAGACCTGGTCCCCATCTGCAAAGCAACCATTTCAAAGGCAACAACAGCACAAGTTCATTACATAAGGATACAATAATTTTGGTCGTGTCACAACCTCAAGCCACTGCTTTCCCTAATGTGGCTGTAGCATAACACACAACATCTAAAATACATACACTAACATGACTCAAGAAAGGACTGGTATTGCTCAACTTACCATAGAAAAATATGACAGATGGTAAAATACAAATAAAGAGGAAATTGTTATAACCTTATTTCAAGTGAAAATATAACACAATCCCTAATAGCTTAACTAGTGTTTAAAGTGTTTTTAATTCCAGTGTTTAAGTGTTTGCAGATGTTATGATTTGAATCATTTTGCTCGTCTATTTTAAGATATATCATCCTTTGCAAACTGAAGGTTAATGCTATATTAATTCCTTTTAGCTTAAATTTAAAAAACAAACAAACTACCTGTTCATATGATTCAAGTCAGCCTCATATAGAGTTGTTTGTATTAAAATAGCTACTTATTCATGTTCTGCCTTGTATGTAAATATGATATTTACAATGCAATCCAGTCCAATACACTAACAAATGAACACACAGCCTTAAAAATGACCATGAAACTGGCACTGAAACTAAAAACACAACCTCTGTGTAATAGGATGAAGATTATTAACTTAAATGCTTCACAAATGTAATATGCACTATATGAGAATTGTACTTCCCTGCAGGACATACTGGAAGGAGAGTGTATTAGTGCGGTTCCTTGGCTACATGGTTCCAGTGTTTGGTATCAGTGCAGTGATTGCATTTTTCAAACCAGGTCAGTTCCAGCTCAGTCCACTATGAGGAACTGTAATTAGTCAACGATTTAATAATCTACAAACAGATACTACAGAAAGCTTGTGAGTACTTAAAGACTCTCATCAGATAAACATGCGAGGCACATACAGTAGCAACGTCCAATTGTTTGTAAAACAAATCATCATAGCAAGGCTAGGTGAATTTCACATTTACAGATTAGCTATGGTTTTAGCACGATCATTTTTCATAAATGATGAACGGTGATGAAAAGCAACACAGTTTGCTGTTACCTTTGTGGGTGAGGATTGTGTCTGAGTTTGAACTGATAGAAACAAGATAAGGAACAGCTATCAGAACTCTTGTTATTGTTGGCTCGTGCTTTAATCAGTTGTGTTGCAGTTAGACAGCTGTATCTAGCCTAATGTTTCTTATGAAAATGCAGTACTATCATAAAGAATAATGGTTCTGTTCCTAGTCCCTCTTTTATCATTGCAATGGCAACAAAGGAAGAGAGGTCAGCAGTGAACTGCTTCCAACCACTCTGTTACTACTCTTTAGAAAGGCGTCCAAGAGAGGATGGCATGCGACCATGAGCTTCACGCCATTATCTCAATCCATTAATTTAAATAATTTAGTGATCATTTATGGAACATTATTTCTGTGTTACATCAAGGCACCTTGTGAAATATTGAAGTCCTCAAGACCAAAATATCAAATACGGACTTCTTGATTAAACATGCTAAGCCCAGTCAGGTTTGCGTCATTACTCCGTATACATATGTATAAATGTGGGCTGTAATGTGCCACATTTCTGAACTCACAGCAGTGAGGGAAACTAATTAAGTATATTAACATTCACATTAATTTCTGAGTTATTTTTACTTCTGCATTTCAAAGTGAAATGAAGCACTTTTTAACTCCCTTGCATTTATCTGACACCTTCAGTTTACGATTTTACATAAATAAACCATATGAAAAGAATATTTAAAAAAGACACAAGTCAATCTTTTTGTCTCATGATAAGAGTTGTTTGGACCTCTACTAAAGAGATGTCTCCTCATATATGTGTCAGTTAATTTTACTTCTTTCAAATTACCTAGCATTTCAATATCAGAACACTGTGTTTACTTATTTCCTTTAAAATAGGAAATTACATTTTGGACTGAAGGAACTTGAGATTATTAATATTGTTAATCTTTTGACACTTTTTTGGGGTCACCTAAGTTTGGGAGCCTGTCAGCTAAAAGTAGTTTCACCTCAACTAACTGCAAAAGTAGAAAACTAATTAGTGAGTGATGCAAGAATTTCAACTATCTGATAAGATATAATTTATTAATTATGTTAGGGAAATTTCTTCTCTGTGTTTAACCTATTGTAATTATTAGTAACAGCTGAAAGCCAATGTGCAGCTCAGAGTGCAATGGCAGGAGAATTAACACAACAAACCCTGCTCAACAGGAAAAATTAAGGAACAATTTGAAAATACATCCGAGCTCAACAGGAAAAAAAAACATGCTGGATATCTGTACTTATATGGACTGGGTAATGTGCTAGGAATGAACGTATGCCACGTCATTGGATGAAAATGAGCCTCACACCCCAAAATTCAAGTGAAAAAATTATGCGGCAGGCTAGTTTTGTTTTTGGTTTTTTTCATTTTGTTCAAATATTGTTGTAGGAACTCAGTAGTTTGTTCTGTTCAATTCAATTCAATTCAATTCAATTTATATAGCTCCAAATCACAACAGTCACCTTGGTGCATCATATTGTATGGTACAGACCATACAATAGTAACAGAGAAAACCCAACATTCCAAACGACCCTCTGTGGGCTAGCACTAGGCGACAGTGGGAAGGAAGAAATGGTCAACAGTCACGAAAGCTGCACTGAGGTCTAGCAGGCAAGCACAGAGATGAGTCCACCATCAGAGGCCATGTTTTTTTTACCTGACTGAAACTCTTCAAATAAACAATTCCTCTGCAGATGATCAGTTAGCTGTTTTACAACTACTCTTTCAAGAATCTTTGAGAGAAAAGAAAGGTTGGAGATTGGCCTTTAATTAGCTAAGACAGCTGGGTCAACTGATGACTTTTTAAATGATGGTTTAATTACTGCCACCTTAAGAGCCTGTGGTATATAGCAAACTAATAAAGACAGATTGATCATATTTAAAATTGAAACATTAATTAATGGAAGGACTTCTTTGAGCAGTCTAGCAGGAATATGGATCTAGACACGTTGATGGTTTAGAGGAAGTAACTACTGAAGTTAATGTTCTCCTTTATTTTCAGCAATCCTGTTAATATACCTATTGGTGTCTCGCATAGACCATGCGTGATAAATTCTCTCCATTGAAATCTCCAGGCATTCTTATAACACTCACATTTTTCATGAGAATCTAAAGATGCTATAGATTTCACAATCCACCTCCAGCACTCATAAGAATTCACATAAAAGATATGAGAAAATACGCTACTTCTTTACAGTGGGAGAGTTGAAGAAATTGGCAAATGTGGTTATCTCCCCTTAAGATTCAATCAGAAACACCAGAGCCAGCTGCACAGCTCATCTCACCTTCATCTTACTCATGTGGAGTCAGTTAGAGATATTAGTCCTCTTGGCATACATTCAGAAAAAGCAGCAATTCCCGTGAAGAGGATATTATAATTAGATTGGTCAAAATATGCAGAAACAATGTACCTGTTCATTAAACAGGTACATTGTTTCTCCAGATGAGTGTTTCTCCATGCTATAACACAAGTTTATAAGATTTTCTTCTGTTACTACATATATTGTGTTTTCAAATGATATAGTTGTGTCTGGATTGCAGCTGGATTGCGGTACAAACACAATAACAGGATTTTGCGATCATTTATCTCGTTGCTGATTAGATTTTGTCTCAAAGCAAAACAAAAATAGATAAATAAATAAATAAATAAATATTTTTTTCATAAAAGCTCATCTATGTCAGAACCCAGATTGTCAGAGATATGAATGTTAATAATGTAGCATTCCCCACTGCTCTCATCAGTGTTAATATTCATGGTTACAAATGCGCCCTTCAAGAAGTCATTAGAACACTGACATTATGCTTTTTTAGATATTTCTGTGCTTAAAAATTTCTTGGTTCTAAAAACAACAACAATAATAATAACAAAGTGCTTCATATATACAGTATAGTAAATATTATTTCACATTTATTTTATATACTTTAGTTGTATTTTTCAGAAACTGATATAGTGGGCTCACATTATTGTGGACTTTTAATAAGCTGACAAAATTAATTACATGATAGGAAAAAAATCCATAAAATAATGGAAATTTTCCATCACAAAAAAATACAAAAAAATTCTTTAATTAAAAATACAATATTGTAGCTTTAATTTACACAAAACTGTGTATTTCTACAGATGTTTGCAATAAATGTATTTATATATGTAAAAATAAATTACCTGCTAACACAGTCATGCATTGCTGTGATACAAATAAGCATCTTTAAAATCACAGAAAAGTACCATTATTTTTGGTGTTTAATTCTGTAATTTTATGTGAAAAATATTTCACATTTGCTTCATATTTAATGTAGTAAAATGGCATCCCACCCATAAAAAAAGTTACAATACTGTTATGAAACTTTGGGCTTAGAACAGTCTACTGTCAATTTTTAATGGCATCACCTGTAATGTGGGTAAAATATTTTATATTTAAGAGAGCTTTACTGTTAAAAAGGTATTCCCTCATATAAATTTCATGGATTTACCAGTTTAAAATTTTCAAGAACATGTGGGCACCAGGGTGGCTCAGGGCATGAGCAGGTGACCATGCATGCCCTGCGGCGGTGCAGTCGGCACAGGTTCGAGTCCTGACCTGTTGCCATTTGCCGCATGTCTTTCCCGTTTTCCTGTCTCTCTCCACTGCAACGACTGTCAAAAATAAAGCTGTAAAAAGGCCAAATAAATTTTTTTCCAGAAAATATTATTGTAACTACAGTATACTGTTAATTAAAAATCATGTGATGAGCTTTAGTTTTACAATGGCAACTCTTAAACAGTTAGGACACACTTATTTCATGCTCTCAGTATTTAGTGTTAACAAATAGACCACAACAGAAAACACTTTCCTGTCTTTCATTCTTGACACCAGAACTTGAAATTATGTGCAATTTCTAACAAGTGCTCTGTGCCACTTTTTTTTGTTTTGTTTTGTTTTGTTTTTAGGAGACAAACAAAACTGAACAAAAAGTACAAACATTTAGCACTTAAACCAAGGGTACCCTAAACTTAGAATCAAATTGAACATGACAAGTTCCCCTGGTGCTGCAGACACTTGAGAAAGTTTGGCCACTTTTAGACAGGAAAACTGTCCACAAGTGGTCAACTGTGGTAGAGCTACAAGAAGACAGGCTGTTACACAAGGAGAACGAGACAGGGCTTTAGAAGGGCCCTGCTCATTTGTGCAAGGGAAAACATGACACACACTGCCAGAGTCCCACGAAATGACACATAACGTGCATATTTCTGACCAAACTGTTGTGGGACCCGTGCTCACAGCCCAGCACCATGCAGATCGACTGGCATCCCCCAGAGCACACCAGAACTGGCAGGTCCACCAGTGACGCCCAGTTCTCTTCACAGATGAGAGCAGGTTCACAGTTTTTGTTGTGAGAAAAAGACTGACTACCACCCACTTGCTGAAAATGTTCTTCTCCCTTTATGATCCTTTGCTGAAAAGGTATCTATAGAATTAAATAGAAATAAATAAATCAGGAATCATTTACTGTGATGTACATTACTGTTCTTTCTAGGTTTTGAGCCAGCCCTCATTTCTTTATATTATGGATCTAAGGAGTCATGTACCTATAGCAGATGAACAGACTCCTAAAGTCCTGTCGTCAAGAAATAGGAAAAAATCCAAACCAAATATGTCTGGCTCAACACAGCATGCAGACTATCATTTTGCTTGCTTAAGCTGCCAGACAGGACAGGTTATTAAAAAAAAAGAAAGAAAAATCCAGCAAAGATCTGACACAGGACCTGAGAGATGCATCTGGCCCATCAGTTGATCCAGATACTGTTCACCAAAGCCTCATCATCATCAGAAATGGTTGATGAAAGGGTGACTGCCAGGAAGCCATTCTTAACCCTTTACAGGGCACTCATTAAAATACTTTGAAATTCAAAATTTCCACCTTGGAGTGTTGTTGGGGGACATGACAAGACTTAATTACTTTTGTGACATTTTTCAAAATGTTGCATTTTCATGTAGAGAATCAAGGTCAATGAAGTTACCATATTTGGTTTCTTGCCCATGAGTGGTAAAAAAATAAAAATAAAAAAATCCTAGAAGTGTACAAGAACAACACATATATAATGAAAGCAAAATGTATTTTAGAACATAACGGATTCAGTACAAAATCACTTTTGCACATTACAACTTTGTAAAAATTAGGGCAATTCTTCATGACCACATTCTTCTTAACCTCACTGAGGCACAGGATGGAGGTCTTATATTACTGTCACTATTACTGTAGCTAATTATGATCATTTATCCAGGTTGGGTTTATGACACATCTGAAGTTTAGGGCAAACTGGACAATATATACGTAAATTAAAACAACTTAAAATTTCATGGTGAAGCATCAAAATTGGCCATGCTGCCAAAGAACTCCCCTTTGAATAAATCCCAAAAGCATTGCAATTTTGCCTCACGGAGGTCTTTAAATTTAACTGAACAAATATGATGTCAAGCTATCTGACTCTCTAGAAGGAGTTTTTAAAGTTCAATGCCCAGAAATGGGTATGTCACGGATGTGCAGAATCCATGAAATGATATTTTCACCACCTCTGACAACATTTCAAGCATGTTTAACCCCTCACAAGTGGAGTTCGTTTGTGTAATAATAATAGTAATTCAATTCAATATTGTGCCAAATCACAACAAACAGCTGCCTCCAGGCACATGATATTGTAAGCTAAAGACCTTACAACAATAAAAGAGCAATTCCAATAGGGCCTTTGAACATTCGGCGTTTAGACCCTAATAATGTTGCTCCATCTGTGCAGTGACAAAAATAACTTACTTCAGGCTTAAGCTTATATTTACTCTGCGATATTATTTAACGCTTCTCCAAGGTGGTCTGTGGTCACAAAAGTCTCCTGCAAGTGCAAATACTTCACCCCATTATCCTGTGATTTTCCATTGAGCAGTCAAACAATATTGCAAAGCTTTTAGAATTCAGTACATTGAACTGGTTGACACAAGACCGCCCACTGCAGCACAAACAGCTCTCCAGCCAAGAGCACAGGAGTCATTAGAAATGCTGTGTATTATTCATGCACACACTCCCAGCATCTGCCCAAATACACATTTTCTGGTGAGTGTGTGGAAAAACCGTCTTGCAACATGGATACTTGACACAGAGCCTGATTTTAGTTAGCATCGAGACTTCATTTAACATTCACAATGGGGGTTCACAGCATCATCTAGGAACACTTAGTGTAGGATTAAATCATCATTCAGAGCTCTCTGTGCACATTCACTTAGCAGGATTTACATTGATAAAACAGCAGTGGGGGCAATAGATGACAAAAAATATTTCAGTCCAACTCAAACCAACCTTAAATAAATTTAATCCATTACTGTAAACTTTGTCCTAAGATCCCATTAAGTCAGGATAATTCACATATACCTCCGGGTTAAAAAACAAAAAAGGATACTGACACTAGCAATCTATCAAACACATGCATGATAAAAAAAAATTTTTAAAAAATGTTGTGCAATGTAAATGCCCAGCCTGGTTATTATATTTTAAAATCTAATCCTATTTCTGGTTGCAAATTTGAGCCACATTCTTATTTTTAATTTAAATGTAATTTAATTTAATTTCTAATTGCATTGCAGTGCTGTTTAAAGCTAAAATGCACACATCAAGACAAGAAGATGCAGAGCATGCCCAACGAGAACATGGGAAAATGCACAAAATAAAACTTAGATTGCTTGCCTTTCTTTAACAACTCAATTTAAAAGTGCTAGTCCAAAGGGAAACAAATGAACAACCTGAACACTACAATAACAAAAAAATGAAAACTCTAAAGGTTCTATCTAACTTGTAAATGGAGAAAGTTGTTGTTTTGAAAGTTCAGAATGTGAGTCAGACTTAAGCTTATAGTTGTAAAAGTAATTTCAAGAAGCAAACAAAGAAGATGTTTGCAGTAGAATAAGAGGAGTGGGGGCATCAGAATGGAGCCAGCAGGAACTGGAAAATAAATAAATAACAGTTTCAGAAGTTCTAACTTCTGTGTGCTGATAGTCTAATGAAATCCTTTGCCACTGTAAACCTGCAGCATCTTTGTTGGCTCTTATCAGCAGGACCACGTGTCTTCACTACAGCATTCCTCTGTTGTGATCTTGTTCACATAAACTGGAATTGCATTTCTTTGCTATAACCGTTCTGCACAATCTCTTTTAAAATTTCTAGTAAGTGCTTGTTCAAGTTGTAGGTTCTACTTGTGCAAAAAGATTTCTTTGTCTCAATATAGTATTTACATTATTATACACATAGAAAACAAAATTACCACTACAAGAGAAAATGAAGGTAAACTTAATAACTAATACAACTATATAATTAATATATAACTAATATTTAACTTTGTATTACATGTCATTTATTACACCATTCTCAGGTCAGGCAGCGATTGCAGCGTCATCAGTAGAGAAAAAAAGGCCTTATTCTCAAAGCTGTTAAGTCTGGAGCAGTGGACTGTTTACTCTGGCTCTGGATGGATCATCCGAGCGAGTAGTTTGAATCTAGAAGCAGAAGAAGGATAACTTTCTATCAAGCATGCCTTGAAATGTGTGTGACATGAACATGCACAAGGAGCACTGAATGTGAATTTGTACAGTAAAAGGAGTTGTCCCACAATGTGATACAAACTGGACAACTGGTAATGTGTGTTGTCATTTTTAAGACTGTGACAGCTAAATGGCAAATCAGCTTTGTAGTTGTGTCTTTATGTAATACAGCACCTTGCACATATGCAGTGTGGTTCTTGAGTCAGGCACATCTCACAAAGTACACGTAGAACAAAGAAAGTTTGATGGGAAGAGTGCTCCAACTGACAGACCTGAGTGCAAAGAGAGAGATCTTGGTAAAAAAAAAAAAAAAAAAGTTAACAACAAGACAGGTTTGGGGCTGTTGCTGCACAGTGTTTGTCACTGATGTCACACTGGCAGAGTGGTTTCAGGATTTTCCAAATTCAGCTGTTTATATAAAATGAATGCTAAAACAAGTTATGCTGTAGGGTGTGGCTATCTCGTGACTGACACGTCACCAGGAGCGACCAAAACCAACATGGCAATGGTTTTCAACTTTAACAAGTCTAATGCAGATTTACATTTGAAGCCTAGCCAATGACATGCGATGCACATTTAGCAGCAAACAATCAGAAAACGGACATGGGTAAATTTTACTCTGCAGTGGTTGACTGTAGAACAGGCAAGTCCAGAGGGGTTTATGCTGCTGCACTTTGTATACCCCGCACAGAGGCTTAGTTCAGGTAGAATTAATAGGAAATAATGGGACATATCTGGCAAACTAGGGAAAACTCTGTCTGTATAGCAACACCAAGACTGACATAACATAGAGAAGTTTTTTAATGTCAACTCATATCTCTCTTTTTTTTAATTTATTGCATTTGCTGTTTAAAATAAATGTCATTCTATTATCTTTGAATGATTATTTTCCTTAAAAAATATGTGTAATTAGCTCCCAGGCACTGTACTACTTTTATTAAGATCAAGAAGGAATACAGGCCATATGTGTTAAACATGAGTCTGATACATGCATTTCCTCTTTAATATTACCAGAAGCCTGCCTCATGTGCTTTACTTTCACTGAATGTTAAGTACGTTGTTGTGCGCAACAACTGTCTACTTCACATCCCCAGTAGTTTAACTTTGCTTATAAAGTGATACCCTCAGGCTACATGTCCCACTTATTTTTCTAGAGAAGCTGTTGTTGACTTGGCTTTTTCATACACCATGTCACCAGTGACACCTTCTTGGGCAATCAAGACTTTTGGAAACATTTTGTCAAAAAAAAAAAAAAGAAAATTTTAAAAAATGAGGACAACAAGAGATTTGCAAGCTGAGTTCAGATGCAATCAGGAAGGAAGGACCTGCTAGTATTTCAGACATGACAAGCAGTTCTATTCTCTAAGCAGGCACAGGACACAAAGTAAACCCCCTTTTGTACTTTTTTCCATTCACTAGCTTTTTTTAGGAATGCACCTGTGCGGTGTCAATCACACCAATGTTGCACATTAGATTAGATCGTACCAGGCATCAATCACAGGAGTGTAACTGAAAGCAGCAACAGTATTCTCTCCAGGATTAAGCTGCTTTTAAATTGGCTGGAGTGAACAAGATGAGCTGTGGAGCAGAAACGTAAAGTAAGCCAGAGGATGAGGGAAACAAAGGGAGGAGGAGAAAGCAGTGGATAATGAGCTTTGTGAGGAGGAGGGGGGGGGAAATATGATGCTGTGTTCAGCTTTAAGAATTATGGCCATGGTTGTCTGAAATGAGATGAACTTGAGGAAATTATTCACTGAATGGTAATTAAATTCACTATGAAACTTTAAATCAGCTAAATAAATTGCTTTTCTCAATTAGCTTTCCTTGATTCCTCCTTAGAGCAGCTTCCAGGTTCCAGTTATGTCTCTATTTTACTTTAATTTTGCAAAATGAGATGTGTTAGGACACTTTTATAAGCTATTTTCTCAACTCATTGATTCTTTCTTGCAAAAAAATCAGTTTTTATTTTGCTATATTTTTAAACTTAAGTGTTATTATTTTTAATCTACACAACGTGGATCACAAGAAGTGTTAATATGGATATATTAACACTTCTTGAATATTATTGCTATATTTATAATAATAATTATAGAAGGACATGTTCTAGACACAACAAATTAAAGTTCTAGTTACTCTTTAGTGATGAGTCATTTTCTTAAAACTCCCTAATACTATAATATTTGGACAGTAATGAATCAGCATTGCCAGTACTTATCAACATTAAAAGATATAAATATTAGAGATGCGCCGATCGGAATTGGCCGGTCAATTTCACATAGGCCTGATTATGAACCGGCCCATTTCATGCATGCACAAAACAAACAAAGTGGTGCAAGCAAAAAGTCACGCACACACTCAGGGCGACGCGCTAACATGACGTTAACGTGGACTCTCCCAAGTGTGACTGGAGACACAGAGTTTGCCAAAGTAAACTGTGGGGAGAAAATCATGAAAATGTTCTAACAACAAACCTTGCTTAAATCGCCCTCACCCAGCTGAACATGGATATTTTAAAGAAGCTGCCAAAGGCAAAGCTAAAGCTATCCAGAGCCATTAGCTAGCAACAAGCGAGCAGCCGTGGTATGATTAAAAAAATAAATAAAAATTAAAGCAGTGTAGAAGGAGAAATAAGAGAGAAAAGGGTCAATGTCCTGTAACCTGGTGAATTTATAAACATACTGCAAATTGATGTAAGTAACTGACATTTGTTTTGGTTTATAAATTTGAGTGAGTGACAGAAAATCGGGATCAGCAGGTCACACTAAAAAAAAATAAAAAATCAGGAATTAAAATCATTCATCAAAATTACTATCAGACTGTAGCCTAAATTTTTGATTGCTTTTAGTCTTCTTTGAGATGTTCTGCCACAGACTAATTTGAATGTGCCCCTTACTTTTTATTTTTACCAACACACGATTTGCTCATCTTGCAGCTTCAATTAAACAAACCTGAGTGTGTTTTTCCTCACCACAAACCACTTTAGTTTTAAAAATATTTCAGATCGTCCATTGCTTATGTCCAGTCTTCTCTAGAGCTCTTAAGCTCTTTGAATATTAGCTGCCTGAGGTGGTGCTTCATATTTCCCAAGAGTTTCTCTTTCTTTTTCTGTGAGATCTTAACCACTACAGAGCAGAAGCTCCTACATGAAACCTAATAAAGACTCTGGAGAGGCTTGTCCTCGGCCACATCATACATTTGGTGAGCTCTTTTTTATGCAGTTCGCCGTCATATACCTCTTGCACAGATCCCGCTACCATCGAGGAGCAATGTGAGAAAAATGTTTTCCATGCTTTTAACTCACAGCCAACCTTGCATGCAAAAAAGATTGAGACAGTAGGCGTGGAAAAAACCACATCGATCACAACCTCAACAACAGTAGTACTGCTTGACTGTGTTTTTTTTCTGTATATTTATTATAGTTTGCAATAATGATACCAGCAGCTGACACTGGTGATGAAACTGAATATAGGCCACTGATTCGGGATTTTACCAACTGCTGAAAACAGAAGATTGAAGCCCATGGAGATTGTTTCACTGAAAACAAATCCAGTCATCACTGGCAAACATCTAGGGTGTCGACATTTACATTGTTGGCACATACAAGACCTGGTTGTTCACCTTAAAAACCTGGGTTAGCCAAACTATTCATGTCATGGCCAAAGTGGGCAGTATCTTTACCGTGGTGGTGTTAGCTCTTAGTTTGTGTTTTTGCAGCAGTTTGCTGGGAAGGAGGAATGGTCAAAGAGAAAGAGACTGAAAAAAAACCATTATGAATGTCAGCTCTGCCCTCGTGTGCCCCTTGGACACAGCGGAGGGCACCTGGGGATGAAGAGCGTCATAGCTAAGCAGTCACCTCTCTTGGATAACACCAACTTCCCCATCTATGATGCTGTGAGGGTCCTGAGAAACTACCTTCAGTGACAAACTCATATAGTCATGATCTACAAATCTAGCTATATTCTCTCCTTTGTTGGTACATTAGTAGTATTTTTTATTTTTTTTTGGCCTTTTTGCCACGGGAGAGAGATCAGGGAAGACACGCAGCAAAGGGCCACTGGTCAGACGCAAACCCGTGGCGCCTGCACCATAGCAATGCGGCATTCATGGTCACCTGGTCACCCACTGAGACACCCCAGCGGCACTAGTAGTGATCTTAAAGTGAACTGGCAGAGTACATCAGTACACCCTGACATTATTGATGTAGTGATCCCCAGTGACCCTCAACCGAAACCCATGAACTAATGGCTAGACATACTGTGTGTGTACACACACAGTGCTCTGCATCATTACCTACACACATTCTCGGACCATTTCTGTCATAATAGGTGTCCCTGTGTAGTCCTACTTTTATTTTACTTGGAAATTAACTGCGGGGTGTTTGGGAGTCAAGATATGCTGTTACAAAGTAATAAAGAAAGTCATCTGTCTTAAAGGGTGCAATAGTTGGATATAAATCAGTATTTATTAAGTTTGAGATTCTGATTCAACCAAAGCGATTTTGTTTGACTGAAATATCATTAAAAAACATTAAAGGAAGACTGATTACCCTCCAGCAAATGCGTGTATAATGTTCACCCTGCATTGTCTTTGAGATGTAGCAGCATGTGCGCAGTGTTTTCATTCCTTTCTTTTCATAATTATTTTAAAGGACCCACCAACTTCAAAGGCATCATTGTCAGACGATGTCTCTCCCTACTGTTGTGTTTCCAGTCCCCTTACCCAAACATTTCTTCAACACGAATGGAATTAAATTAATTGCAAAGGAGACTGGCAGCAGGGAGGAAGTGGCTCAGGTAAGAAACGTCTCGCATTAATATGGAACAGATCATTTACACAAGAGGACTGGCTGGCATAGAGAGAAGTTATCCTGTAGCTCAGTAACTTTACACTAAAATATGTTCTTATACTGTATGTTTGCACACATATTTTCCTTCATATATACAGTGCCAGTCAAAAGTTTGGACACACTAACTTTTGACTGGTACTGCATGTTTTTTTTTTCCAGGATCGTAAATGTGATGATCTGGGGATTCAAGCATTCATATAAGCTGGTGAAGCTACATTGACCTTGTAATTTAACAAAGATTTAGCATTATTTTCTTTTTTCGGCTGCTCCCTTTAGGGGTCACCACAGCAGATCATCTCCCACCATCTCACCCTATCCCCACCATGTTCTTTTGTCACACCAGCCCTCTGCATGTCCTCTCTCACTACATCCAAGAGCCTCCGCTGTGGCCTTCCCGCCTGGCAGCTCCATATTCAACATCCTTTATCCAATATGTCCACTATCCCTCCTCTGCACATGTCCAAGCCATCTCAGTTCTGTCTCTTTAACTTTGTCTCCAAGCATTTAACTTGACCTGTCCATCTGATATTCTTATTTCTAATCCTGTCCATCCTGGTCATTCCCAATAAAAATCTTAACTCTGCCACCTCCAGCTCTGCCTCCTTTTTGTCAGTCTCACTACAATCTTCTAAACCTTCCCTTTCATCTCTTGCTGCTATCATTCTGCCATAAATTACCTGACAGTCGTCTCCACCCACTCCACCCTGCCTGGATTCTCTTCTTCACCTCTCTTGTGCACTGTCCATTACTTTGGATGGTTAGCCCCAGGTATTTAAACTCATCTACCTTCACTACCTCTACCTCACCAGTCCACCTGCTTCACTCTCACTCACAGATGTAATCTGTCTTGCTTCTACTGACTATTATTCCTCTTCTCTCCTGTGCATACTTCCACCTCTCCAGGCTCTCTTCAACCTGTTCCCTACTCTCACCACAGATCACAATGTCATAAGCAGACATCACAGTCCACAGAGATTCCTGCCTGACCTCATCTGTTAATCTGTCCATCACCACTGCAAAAAAGAAAGCAGCTCAGAGCCAAAGTGCACTAAAGATGCAGTTGCCAGTTATAAAAACAATATGATTGACCTTTACAGTATATCCCAGATGTGTTGGTAATATAGTAAGTGGGGTTTTTTTCTGTTTTATTCAATAAACATGTATTATTTAGCGATTTAATTGTTTTCTAGGTTCAAACGTGGCATAATAAGGTGTTTAATTATTTACACACAAAAAAATATTAAAACCTTTAAAAAGGACAGTGTGTTTTATTTTTCTTTAGGTAACCCACACTCTTGATATTTTCTTACTTTTTCTTTGTAATCACTTATGCACCACACACATACAGTCCAGAGTCTCACACACCTACGTGAGAGCCTCCCCTCGCTGGGTGTGCATGCTGTCTTGAAATTTAATGAATGGGGAAAGTCTCTTGCTTAGTGCTGAGCCGCGTGGCAAGCACAACAAAGTGATCGCAAACCACAAGGACAAAAATAAATTGCTATAAAAGAAGAAGAGGAAGAAAAACATCCTTCCAGTATAGCGGTAGATATTGCCACGTGTGCACCGTCCTATGCTGTGATTCTGTGCAGGCACATGTAGATAGCATGTGATTATTACATAATGTTCCACAAGTTTGAAATGTAAATAACAAGCAGTTAAATGAAAGATCCAGCCTCAGCCTCTCTCAGTCTCTTTAACATAAGTAAGGTATGTCCGAAGTCAGAGGCAGCTGGATCATTTTCTAAAGCTGCACTTTTTTGCATTCATTATATTTGCTTCATATTAGTTTATGACAGTATCACATTTAGCATGGTGGAGCTATGAATCTGTGATTATTAATTTTACTCTTTTGCAAGCTGTTAATAACAAGTCATGTCACAACAAGTCATGCTGCTAATTCTCATAGCAGCCGTCCACCCACTACCACCACTGATAAATCCCTTCTTTCATTTTTAAAATATAGTTTAGCTGTTATTCTGTGCTTATGGCAAATAGAGAAGAATGAATGTGTTTGTCAGTGGGGAACACCACTGTTCAACATGCACCTGAACAAATCCCCAGAAGTAAAAAAAAAAAAAAATCTGTTTTTTTTTTTTTTTTTTTTGCCTGTCATGTCTGGCAGTTTTGCAATAAGAATGATAATCTGAATGCACTGTTGTACCAAACATATTTGCTTTCACAAGAAAAGCTCTATAAGTTTCCTATCGGCTTTTCTTGTTAATTTTTGCATTTTATTTTATTATTTTTTTTATTATTATTATTATTATTTTTTTATTATATATA
>JAVDPK010000971.1:10422-40082 GCA_034780415.1 Cichlasoma orientale | reverse complement strand
AAGTAGATATTTAATCATGACCACACTGTTTTGCAGAATTGAACATATGTTATGTCAGTTTTGGCTTGGATGGATAGACCTGAGTCTTGTAGCCTTGGAGATGCCAACAGGTGTTCACAGCTGTTTGGTATATATGGGCGTGCCAAACAACACCTGCCATAGAAATAAGAAGTTACCCATCATTAGTTAATTTGATTCTCAGTTTGTTAGCTTTTAAAAAATACATCAAACTCTTTAACCTCGTAAGACCTGAGCTACTGTTTGCCATGCATTTTTAATTTTTCAAAGATATCTTGGATAAATTTCAGTCTGGCTTTCGCAGAGCTCACTCTACTGAAACAGCTCTCCTTAGAGTTTCCAATGATATCTTGCTGAGTAGGGATGCAGGAGAATGCTCCGTTATATTAATGTTGGTTGCTTTTAATTTTGCGTGATAGACTACATTGTTGGGTGGGTATGTCAGGATCTGCCCTGAAATGGTTCACTTCATACTTGTCAAATCGACGTTTTTATGTGGCAGTTTCTGATTTCAGATCCGACTCTGCTTATCTTACATATGGCGTCCCCCAAGGTTCTGTTTTAGGCCCTCTGTTGTTTCTGTTATATTTGCTCCCTTTGAGACATGTTATAAACACTTTTGAGGGAATATCATACCACTGTTATGCCAATGACATCCAGCTGTATATTTCTTTCAGGCATGAACATGTCTCAGAGTTGCAGGTACTAATAATGTGTCTAAACTCCATTAAAAGCTGGCTGGGCCACAATTTTCTCCAACTCTGAGGACAAAACTGAAATCCTGATTTGTGCTCCAGATAAATCTGTTCCTAATATAATGGTAGCCCTTGGTCCTCTTGCTAAATTTGTTAAGCCTTCTATTAGGAACCTTGGGGTAACCTTTGATTCTGCTTTTATGCTTGACACACATGTTAAATCTTTGACGCACTCTTGTTTTTTCCATTTAAGGAATGTTGCTAAGCTTACCTCCATCGTATCTCATTCAGAACTAGAGATGGTTATTCATGCATTTATATCCTCACGTTTGGACTATTGCAATGCATTGTTTACCTGTCTTAGCAAACATTCCCTGGAGCGCTTACAGGCTGTTCAGAATGCTGCTGCTGGCCTTCTGACTAAATCTTCTAAATATTCTCACATTACCCCGCTTCTGATCCAGTTGCACTGGCTCCCCGTGAAATTTAGAATACCATTCAAGATCTTAGTCTTTACTTTTAGAGCTCTACACGGGAAAGCCCCAGTTTATATCAGTGAACTCCTTCATTCATATACCCCTTCGTGGCACTTCGTGATACCTGTCTTAAGAGATACTATATAAATAAAGTTTTACTTACTTAGTTACTTACTCTGACCTCCTCTCACAGTCCACAAACATGTAGTCAGTGGTAAAACGGTCTAAATTGCCCATAGCTGTGAGGTCTAAGAGACCTGTCCTGGTCTATGCCAACTCAACATTTATTCATTTCTTACTTACTTTGTCATACTGTGATAATACTATTAGACTACTCATATGTTGTCATTGCTGCACTTGCTTTTTCATTAATATCTAACATGTATTCTTCTCATTGAGGAAATGTATAACCGAAAAAACACATTTCAAATGTAGTTCAAAGACAAAGGAGCATGTTCACAGTGATTTTATCTCCGAGAAACGCTGGTTACAGAGCCAGTAGAAAGGAACATGAAAAAGTAACAAGTTCTCTGTGCAACACTTATAAACAGTAATTCCTGATTATTCCGGTTTTTAAATGATGTCAGAAAGCTGATTGATAATAAGGATGACAGGGCCAAAGAAGAAGTTTGTTTTTTTTTCTTTACAGAACATCTTCTGGGAGGTGACTGATTCCCAGGATCAGCATAATCATAATGAGATCCTTTCCGTCTCCTGTCTGACTGATTTAAACAACACTGTCAAATGCTTCCTTCTTGGCCCGTACTAAGTTAAAGCAGATGGCGTCCCCCCCCTTTTTGGCAGGCACCTTGGAAAAAGCAGGGCAATTAAACAAGTGTATGGATGCATTATAAAGGTCTACAGGGATTGTTTTTTGTCCTCACAAGGGCCTATTGATTATTTGTCTAGTGACAGCAAAGGATGTACAGTAGTTGTCTAGAGGTTGTCTGAAGAGTGAGAGCAGAGCTCGCGTGAAACATGGCTCTTTATTTAAGTACAGTACAATGAAAAAAAGATCAATATGCAATCTAGTTTCATACAAGTTTTCAGCCAATTCAAACCTAAAAGAATAACTGAGGCATCAGGACACATTTGAAAACAGTCATTTCTGTGCTGTAATTGTCACTAATTAAGTCATAGGGGGAAAAAAAATCACTTTGAACATTATCGCTTTTTTTAAACATTAAATTCTGTGCAAGCGCAAAGCCATTAGGAAATGCACAGATAAAGACACTTGAGCAGTCAGCAAGGCGCCTTACAGGGTCTGCCAGTATCTCCCTCTGGGTGCAAGATATCTTGTAGAGCTGCAGCTAAAGCAATGTGATTGAGCAGAGCAGCTCAATGAATGCAGATATATTTACTCAGAGTGTTGCTTTGGGAAACATCAATCCAATAGATGTTGTTTCTCCAAACTTGGGGGATCATTGATCCACAAAAACGTGCTAAATGATTTAAAAGTAAGCATTTCTCCAGCAGCACTTGCATAAGAGCTAAAGGGCAAAGCTTGTAAAGGAGAACGAACAAGACAAAAAAGAAGTTTAAGTATATTTGCAGGGGGAAAGGAGGACACGCTCTGCCAGCTGCAGAGCAGAAGCCGAATGAAAATTTATTCTGTAGATCATCACAATTTTATTTAAAGCTTCATGGCAAACTTATCCTCAAATAACCCGGCTGGAAGCATATGCAATTGTGTGGCTCGTAAATTGTGTGCCAAGTTGTGTATCATTATGTAACTGCTTCTGATAATCTAGTGTGACCTCTGGTCTGTATTGTTAATATTAGCTCAGCATATAAATATATTCTTGTGAATCTCTGAAAGAGGCGCTGAAGAGGAAGCTTCACGCTAAACTACTGAATAATTAGTGGCTTTTGTCTATGATCACAAGCAGGGGAGGGAAAGTCAATAAAGTGCACGCTGAAGGCTACACAGAGTTCTTAATTGTATTTTCTTTTAACTCTTTTGAAGGCACTGATTAATGCTGTCGTAAGACATGTAAAAGTAAACACAGGCTCACAGCTGCTATCCTGCTTTACATGCAAAAAAGACCAATATGGTGATTAGTTATATTTTAATGTTAAAACACAAGTTACCTTAGAATGGTAAAGAAGTGATAACTGATTCTTCTGCATAGCACTGTTAGTTGTTCTACTATAAGGAGTCTTGCTGTCCCTCACCGCACTCTGAGATTAAAGGATTAAGGTGAAAATATTGGTGCTTAGCAACAAATGGGTTGACCAAGCGAGAATACGCATGCATAACAACTGGTGGTGCTCAGTATTGAAGTGAAGGATATATTAGAGAGCAAGTGAGCAGTCGTGTCTTGAAAGTGATGCACTGGAAGCAGGCGAAATGAATGAGTTTAACAACTTGAGAGATTTTGTAACAAATTTTGATAACTAGGCGACTGGGCCAGAGCATCTTTGAAACAGAAGGTCGTGTAGGGCGTTCCTGGAATGCAGAAGTTGGCGCCTATCGACCTGATTCCACAAGACAACCAGTGATTCATCACTAGGATCACGGTCAGCCAAGGTTAATTGTTGCATGTGGGGAGCTCAGGCCAGCTAGTGTAGTCCTATCTCAGAAAAACTATTCTAAAGTAAATGATTAAAAACCTTCATACTGGCTATGATAGAAAGGTGTTGCAACACACAGTGCGTTACAGTTTCCTGCACATGAAGCTAAAGATTGGTCAGAGTGACCATGCCCATGTCCAGTTGAGTCACCAAAGTATTTACATTTAATTTAAAACAGCATCAGTCAAAGCTTTCAGTATCTTCTGGCTACCAAGTTTGTCAATATTGTACAAGGGAAGCCTTCCGTTAGTCCCATCGGGCTAAGATTGCATCATTCTCTCAAAATCTCCTGTCGCTGGTGTGAACTCAGCAAAATCGGGCCGTCAGGTAAAATGGGCCATTTAAGGTTTGAGTGTCTTGCTTCTTTAAACAGCCAATGACTGCAAATAGTTTGGCCTGACACCTTAAAACTTTCTTGTCAATAATAAGCTTGATAAATCAATAAGAAACAAATGAACATCCAGAAGTAATTATTTAAAATCAATGCAATGACGGCCTCTGCTGTACAGCACTGCGGGAATGTTTTAACAAACTGTATGTGTGCTGCAGATGTTTAAAAACTATAATGCTGTTTTTCTTGGTCAGTCATGGAAAGTACAGAAAACAGAAAACCTGCATCTGATTAACCCGGTAACACCAAGTGCATCATATTCGACACGTGCATTTTTGAGACCTCTATATCATCCGTTATGTTTTTATTTGTTTAACGATAAACAAACTGTGTGAAATAAAATGCACAAAAATGCCAGGTGCAACAAAAATGATACAAATTAAAACTCATATGTGCAAATTTATATTTCAATAAACACTCCAGTCTCAAAAAATGTGAATTTCCTGGCAATTATTTCATGGTTCAAGCTTCACAGGGTTAATTTTTGGTTTGAAGTATGACCACTCTTTGCCTTTAAAAAAAAAAAAAAAAAAAAATCACCCATTTTCGCTTGCACACATAGTTCAGGGAATATGAGATATTTGAAGCTTCTTGGAGAATTGGCCACAGTTCTTCTGTGGATTTAAGGGTGTCTCAGCTGCTCGTGTCTCTTCATGTAATCCCGGACTGATTTGACGATGTTTAGATCAGGGCTCTGTAGGGACCAATCTATTGAAGGACTTCTTGTTTTTCCCGTGGCTGCAGATGGTTTTTTATGAGTCTGCTTGTGTATTTGGTGTCATTGTTGTGCTGCAGAATAAATCTGGGACCAATCAGATGTCTCCCTGATGGTATTCCTTGGTGGATCATAATCCAAACATCTAAAGTCTGAAAACCTTTGAACAGCACTGTATGTAGGATTTTGTATACAGTCAAATGCATCAGATCAAAGAGAAGGCAGCATAGCCTTTGAGAACACTGTCACACATTCCCAGTGCAGTTAAAGAGTGTAAACCCAGTTATGATTACGCAGATTTAGACAGAAGCTGCCTCTATATTTCATGAAATTTACCAACTTAACACATGACGCGTATACTTTGCTGCTAAAAACTGACATATTCCAGTGTATGCTTTTATCTAATGTGGCATTGTAACGGCAAAGTTTTGTTTTCCTAGAATGTATAATAAAAGGAGCAGTTTTGTTTTACAAAACAAAATTACAGTATGCATCAGTGGAACCAGTGGGAGCGATATTTCCCTGTAATGGTTAGTTACAGGGATTATAAAGTCTGTATGAAGCAGCACTTCAGCACTTCACTCAGCACTTCCTCAGTTCTGACTTCCCCCGACTGCTTCTGAGAACAGGTAATCTGCTAAGTCAGTTTACCTAATTAGGCCCGTAACCATCTGTAAACCATAAAAAAGAATTAAATATCATGCATTTCAAATATTCCGGTATCTTTAGACTATAGTACTTTGTAACAAAATTCAATAATTTATGAATAACCTTAATGTGCGAGTCATAATCATCCCGAGAAGTCCTCATCTTTTAATGTGAACAAGACAAGATGTCTTCAAAACACCCTGTACTTCCCTTTCAGTTT
Source organism: Cichlasoma orientale (assembly GCA_034780415.1). Lineage (NCBI taxonomy): Eukaryota > Metazoa > Chordata > Actinopteri > Cichliformes > Cichlidae > Cichlasoma > Cichlasoma orientale. Next base: position 34,345 of record JAVDPK010000971.1, on the reverse strand, counting down.
CAGCGAGCCATATTTTTCTCTCGGCTAAGTTGTTATGCAAGTGTTCAGCTCAGACACTTTCTCATTCACAATTCATACTCATCGCTCGTACACCCTCATCCCAAAACCTCTTTCCCACGTCCCTTTTTCTTTTTCTTTTCTTTTTTTTGCTTCCCCAAACTGTAATTTTGAGCCCCACAACAAAAAATATGTCTTCATCATTCCATTTCACACTCTGCTAATGGTTTGCGCCTCCTGGTATGTGTGAAGCCTCGTGTCACTTCCAGGGCAGGCTGTCATTTATTTAGCAGGACACATTTTGCATGCGGCTTGCAACATTCTTCTTCATCTTGTTATCCTCTCCATGTATGGGGACGAGAAGAGGCAATGCCGTGCTTGATGCTTTAAATCATGTTAACATATTATAAGTATAAATAGATATAATATAAGTATAAACAAACATTAGCAATGCACAAGATGAAGTCCAGTTGCACATATAACGCACATATAATGTCAGTGCTTCCCTAATCAGACAACTGCTCTCTAGTCACTTTTATATTAAGTTTAAATTGCTTTAGTCTCCAGCAGAGTGTTGTGAAGAACACAGTATGTATAATTTGAATGTCATTATTTAGATGTGGGCACCCAGCGTAGCAGAAGTGATATTCTTAGTAATGTCCCTATCCGATGTCAGTGTTTTAGTCATTGGCAGCCAACAAACTGTAAAGTGAAACAGAACCTCTGCACTGTGAGAAGCAAATTAAAACGCAGTGTGAGCGGTAGCCAGCCGTCCTAATTAGCCAATTTAGTCAAACATGCCTCAAAATGGTTCTTGCGTTTTCTTTTTGTTGTGTAAATGCAACATTTCAGAAGGGGGGAAAAAAAATTTCCAGAATAATTCAACACCTGGTAAGTCACACTGGGTCAAGCCTGTTGTTGCACGGGAGAGAAGTTTGTTGTCTCCCTGGAAACAGTGAAAAAACAAGTAGAAAAGAAAGCTCAGAGACCAGTAGATGCACCTCAGGGAATAGGGGTAATCTTTTGATGTCAGTGTTAAAAAGTGCAGAGATAATAATCCACTTTGGGAGTTGGGAGCAGCTTAACATTTTCTCCATCATAATTATGTTATTACAAGTGCCTTCAGTTATGTTCCTCAGTTGTGCGGTACGCAGGAATGATAATGGTGATTTACAGGATTTCACCTTGAATGTGAAATCACTGGCACAAAAACACATTTCTGAAAAAGTGGGCGCAGTGAAAGATGACATCAGAGAGGGTCGCGGCAACTCACAAAGTCAAAACAGCTGAGAAAGTAAAACAAAATTTGCCTTTCAGTACTTCTAGTACTTCACGCCTGTGTTGCCGTGATAACAAGGTTCATACATAATGATGATAATTTGGACCATTTGGACTCATCACTCCATAAGACCTGTTTCCACTTATGTAATTTGGCATATCTCAGCCCTTTTCAGCCTTTTTCCTTAAGAATGGCTTCTTGACAGCCACCCTCCCACTCAGACCATTTCTGATGAGGCTTCAGCAAACAGTAGATGAGCTAGATTCAAGTTTTCTCTCATTTCCTTCAGCTATAACTCTTTGGGAATCATTTTTGTGGTGCAAAAATACCGTTTTATTCCTGTTAATCTGAGTTAGTTTGGGAATTTTTTATAGATTCAACTAAAAAAAAAAAAAAAAAAAAAGTCCAAAAATGTGTTTTTATAGGAGGTGGCTAGTAACAAAGAGCCTAAAGATACAATTTAAAATTGGTTCTTTGCTATGTTGTCTGTTATGTGTAGACACAACACTGGTTCATCCCTTGACTTATGCGCCAGAGAAAAACTTTGAAAGACCTTCAGAAAGCCTGGAGAACTATTGCTCAATACCGCTTAAAAAAAAAATGACAAGAAAGTTTCTGGAAGCAAAAATGAAGAAATAAGAAGTGGCTCAAAACCTGTGCAGTGCATCGTATAGATGAATAATGTACAAGACATTCTGAAGTTTTATGTTCCAAGAAAAATGCTTGGCACCTTCTGGAGTTGGTCATTCTTGTAAATCCAAGAAAAATGCTGTTAGGCCATCGGAGATCACGACAAATACATTTGGAAAAATGTATTGTAGTCAATGATAAGTTTGACTACACTGTTAAAAGATATTTGAATATTAATCATCAGAATCTGTAGGCCAGGTAAGCTAGTTTACCTTTTTAATATATATATATATATATTTTAAATTTACCTGTATTTGTAAACAACAAGCAGCAGATGGAACAGGAAGTCAGGAAGCCTGGATATCCACTGGCTACACAACAAGCTCCCCAAAATTAGCAGTTGCCCCACAGGCTAAATCAGTAGACTGGGTGATGGATTACTAGATTACCCAAACTCACAAATAAATATGCAGAATTTTTGCCCTTTTCAGCGCCAATATTTTCCACCACTGTTAACACTCATTTATCCATTCCTTATATTTTTCCTCTAATTCCTTTAATTACTTTTTCTCAAACACGGAATCTAAACCTAAAGTTTTGCAATGCTTACTTATTATTTTGATTTACTACGTAATTAAGCATTTCATAATTGTGCATAAGAAATATGTATATATGTTTACCCTATCCTTGGTAACCTCAGTCACTTTAGCACACACAAACACTCTGTTGATTCCCACTCTTCTGCTCAATCCTCACATTTTCATTAAATTTGTCCAGAGGTGTCCCAAAGCAGCAATGACTCTATTGAATGATCCCCAAGCTGCGACCTTTAAGTCAGACCTGCCGCACTAATTAATCCTAGCAGAGCGATACATTCAGAGGCTGAAACAGCATGTAGCACAGGCAGCCGCCTGCTTAGAAGCCAGCAGATGAATACATTTCACACCACGAGGAACCACTAAAACCCCGTGTACATATTCCAACAGCAAACGTATGAATACAATACTCCCATAGCTAAGAGCTTTAAGGAGGGTTTGAACTGATAATAAAGATTTGAATAAATGTCGAGGAGAACCTATGTCCTATCTTGGGGATATAATATCTCTGGGAACAGTTGGCAGAGAAATTCATGAGACAAATATTTGCACCAAAAGATAAAAGTAAAGAGCCAGGGATTTGAGTCCCACACCTCACTGAGCACTGCTGGTTTGGTATTCATTTCCCAGCTGGATGAAAACAGAATTTAGTGGACACATAGATTATTCATCTGTGACTGCAGCACAACCACTTACAGCCCTATATCTCAACAAGAGACCAGAATGTAAAGCTGACTAGAACTAGCACACGATTGATGATGAATGTGAGATATTTATAAGGGGAATGGACTGTCCTTAAATATGATGGTACGTCTACGTCAACCGAGAACATGCATTTTTCTTCAGACTGCCATTGATAAACACAGAGCGGCTCACAAGACAAGCGGGACTGTCTCTCCTTTCAGACAAGAAAACGTCTGACACGCTGGAGGAATAAATAATTTTTGACAGTACAGCATGACTCCCCCCCCCCACCCTCCTTTTTTATTTATAGACGAGGATTGGCAGGAAAAATGGCATTCACCCGATTCCATTTTTGATGTGATCTGGGATTCTTAAGTGAGTGTGAGTGATGGACTTAAAACATGGATGAATAACTGATGACTAGAAAACAGCTGAAAATGAAATGGAAAAAGCCTGGAGCTTGTCTTGCTCTCCCCCTCCTGCTTTCACTTGTTGTCCTCTCTGCTTCAAATGCAGCAAAGCATTTTCAGTGAGTTACCATAGAGATGATTATTGCAGTTGCTGTTGTGAAAAATTTGGCTCAAAACCTTAGGGACAGCAAGAACATGGCAGATATGCAGAGCAAAGGAAATAAAGATAAATAAACAGACATGCTTCAGAGAGAGACTGTGCAGAGGTTTTTCAGGGTCAAGAACTTCAAGAGCAGGCACCCTTTTAAAAACTTAAAATTACTTATTAATTTTTTCTGTGTTTTGGGTAGGGAAATTTTATTTTTGTATATTTATAAGGAGCTATGTAAAATGAAAGCATAAAAGCAAACAGGTAAGGGTCATGTCACGCCTCGAAGGGCTTGTCACTATTTTCATCCAAGTGCCCTTGAATAAGACGCCTAACTTAAGCTGCTCCAGTGGAGCTGCTCAGCGGTCAGTTGAAGACTGTCCTGAGCTGCTCCCAGGCGTGAATGTGTGCAACTGTACCATGAATGTTAAGCAGGGAAGAGCTGGGCAAGAGCAAGCATGTTTAGTTGATCTTCTCAGGATAGCTTTAAAAAAAAAAAAAAGGAAAAGAAAAGAAAAGAAGGGTCCATTGGTGGTTTACGGTTACATGATTTTTAGCACAGTGAGCTGTGAGTCAGCCCATATGGAATAGTTAATGTTTATGTGGCATGTAAGTCTCATTATGTCATTATCTATCACTTTACTACGATCTGGAGTATCCCCTTTGTGTTTTTCTCATACAACCAGGGGTTAAAGAGGGCCGGCACCTTCAGTTAATGAGCAATTAAATCTATTTTTGCAAAACGTCTTGCAAAAAATATTGATTATAATATCGTGTTATTCAAAGGTTGCGTGAAAAGACTGTTCTGGATAGTTTGGTGCAGTTTAGTGCAGGGTACACTGGTTAGTTTGCAGCACTGTGGTGAACTTCATGGACTATGTTGGAGTGGTGCACAGCAGGCTGTGATCTTCATGGTCAATTTTAGGTTAAATGGGTTTGTGAAACATCTGCATATATCTTGTTGAATTCAGTTGGCTAAATCTACAAAGAGCACCCCTTACTGGCCCGGTACAATGCTTAAAATCGACAAGAAAGCCATTAACGTCTCTGCATGGAACCAGGAAAGAATAACCAGCCTGGGGCATCTATTCAGTGGCAGCTCTCTCATGACCTTTGACCAAATTCAACACTTATACAACATACCTTACAGTACCACCGTCACTACCAGTACAGTAAATGCAATTGAAAGAAACTTTAAAAGGAAAAATTGACATCTGTAATTTTCAGAACACTCCACATCCTTTATTACAAAAACGATACACTGTTTTCACATCATGGCAGCACAATACCGTTTCCCACAAATTAATGGACATCAGCCCTGAATAATCAGCATTTAGGCATCAACTGGCAAACAATGTACAATAATACTTTTTCTGTGTCCTGCAATACCAGAATACACAGAATACACATCACCACTTATAATATGTATATAATGGCTTTTACTAACACCAGTACGTGTTCACTCTGTCCTGCCGAAACAGATAATCATTTCCATGCATTCTGGCTTGGTGCTCCAGTAGAACGATTCTGGTCAGGGGTCGTGGGGGAGCTGTCCAGATTCCTCAGCATCCTTACAGTCTCCCTCTGTTTTACTTCTAGGGGACTTCTCCTCATTGGCTCCATGTTTACATCACATACAGAGCTCTTTCCTCTCATCTGCCCCCCATGATTGGAATGTACAACCCACCTTATCCCCCCTCAGTGTACGATTTCTAATTGTTTGTTCTTTTTTGTCTGTTTGTTTAATTTTGAAAGAGAAGAGCAGCAGCATAGGTCAGCTGATCGCAGCCTGTACACAGAGATCTACCGGAGTTTAAGCCCTACATACGACCCAGTTTACTTGATTCGTGCCTGATTCTAATAGTTATGATCAATTGTATTTTGATTACACAAATCTTGTGAACAGCGTTGGGGCTGTTATTCAAAAAGTAATCTATCACATTACAAATACTCTTTTTAAAAAAAAAAAAGTAATGAATTACAATACTCAATTCCTATAGAAAGCTATTTGTTACACTGCACTGCATTATTTTTGAGTTATTCTGCAAAACGGCCCGAGATGTCACATAATTACCAGTCAAGAATATAAACCTCAGATTTTGGTCCCACGCACTGACACAAACCTCTATCCTAATGAGGACACACAAGAGTTTTCTTTCAGCGCTTAAGCACTAACACAAAGCCAACTGAAAAGTTGAAACCACCCGAACAGCACTTCACAGTGATCTGCAGAAACAGTTAAGGGCATAAGTGGGCTACTGTGACTGCTCATCACTGCTTTTACACCTGCATAACACTATTATGCTAATTGTGTGGCACAAATAGAATAGCAAAGTTGCGTCGGTGCAGCTCTTTCACACACACAGTCGGTAAGGTCTTGTGCTTTCTTGTAATCATTTTTCAGCTTCCTTAATCTCTCTGCAAATTGCTTAGCTGTGGCTGTCCGAGGTAGCAGGTTGAGAGGAAATCAGAGTGGAAATTTTCCCTTTGAGTATCAGCATTGTGCTTTGTTCACACTATCACACGAAGTCCTAATCAAGTCTGGTTTTCACTGTTTGGTTCATTTTTTAGCATTTTAACTGTTGCTGATATCTTCAGGGTTTCTTTAAATATGCCAGGTGGCAGAGCTACATATGTTTATATCAAGCACAATCACTGCTCACTTCCTCTTATGCTTACCAACAAGTACTTAGTACTTGTTGGACCAACAACTTGTTCAGGACCAACAAGTACTTAGTACTTGTTGGTCCTGAACAGAAAAGGGGGTTCCAAGATCGGTCCCAGCTCCTGCACCAAAATATGGGGAACGTCTTCCAAGAGTTATTTGAAAAGGTTCTGAAAACCCCAATTTCACTAATGCCTGCTTTAATTCCAGTGTCAGGGCTTGCGTGTTGGCCCTCTAAAATGAAAAAATAATTGTAAATTTAAATTCAAAGAGGGTTTTAGTGCATGGTGTGAATTAATTTACTTATTTCATACTTGGCTGCAACAAGTTGATAAAGACAATGAGAGTCATGTTTCCTAGTGTAAGAGTCAAAATCCACAAAACCCACATCCTGCTCTAATTCTGATGCAGTCCATAAATGTAGAGCTTCATTCATTCAACCTTGTCTCCGAATGCAGTCCAGCCAGCAACAATGCTGCACGGAAACCCGACCGGGAAAAACAATTTTGTTGTGCAAAGACCTATACTGTTCAGGACGGGAGAGCTGCACCTCTCTTTGTGTACAAATGTATTAAACAAGCGTTTTGGTATCTTCTGAATTACTGGTAGGCAGATTTTTGAGCTTTTTGGAGCACGCTCTGTTGCTGTTTGTTCTTGGTGCCCTTCAGCTAATAGGTTTGAGGCAAACTGTCTGTTGCCCGCCTGCAATTTTATTGGCTATTTGTCAAGTGCCGTTCCCATGATTCGCTTGAAGTTGGTAGATGTTGCTTTAAGTAAAAAGAGGCACAACTGCAGTCACAAAAAAGTGGAGTATCCTCTATAGCACAAACATAAAAGTCTGCCTTTTGAAGAAAAACTGGATGCCTTAGTACCCTCTTCTGCAGAATATTTTTATAAACTAACTATAACTAAGCTGATATATTGTCAAGTAGTGCTCTACAGGGGGAAAAAAAAATCCAGCTCCTGTCGTTCCAAACAAAGCATCTTTTACTTCTTCTGTGTAAAGGGATGGTACCTGGTCAAGGACAGGCTTTCAGGATTCAAGCATCTATCTGATAGGATTACCAAACATGAAAGCAAGAGGAGTCATCTACAGTAAATGCACAGCAAATATAGCTACCCAAATTGAAGCCCATACACAGAACTAAGCAGTGTGCCATGACCTTCAGAAAGTGCATAATATAAACCTGTAAAGTGTGTTTTATGAATCTGTAAACATTCCTTAAAATTATTGTGTTAAAACAGATTATTACAGTTTTTTACAGTTAATCAAATGACCACAAACCATTTGATTTGTGGTCACTTTGGAGCAGGTAATCTTGGTTGAGTTATAGCAAAATGGAGGAATGTTTCAGAGGGGTAACAGCTCTGCTTTATTTATTTATTTTTAATTTTGCAAGGGGGAAAAAAAAGCACTATATTGTATATATTTGTTTCCCATTGTCTGAAACAAACACACATACAAAATCAAGGCTACAAAAAAGACTAAAGTCCAGACTGCTGCATTTGCTCCAGGTATTCTTCAATAGCTGGGGTGGTATAGGGCTCCCTATAGGCCAATGAACATGCTCCCATTTTCTTCCTTTTTCAGGCATCACACCTGTAACCTTTAAATCACAGGAGATTCTCTCTCCACCTTCTCCAAAGTGTTGTTATACAGTAGCTGTTTCCTCTTGGACTTTTGTCTAGCTATCAACTTGCCCACAGAGACTCTCTGCACTGGCACTAAATTTAATAAAGGCACAACACAGAGAAAAGCTTAAACTGCGTTAAGTCTAACATTACTCGATCTGGTGTGTTCACTCGAGATATGATGGATAGGCAGCATGAGGAGGTACTCCTCAGCATTCCGCTATAAGGGACTGAATGAGCTGCCAGAGGAGATCGCTGCCTTTCTGATGAGACTCCGGGCTGTTAGGAAGCCATTATGCGGCAAAATGCAGCATTCTTCCATCTTCTCCTTATCAAAAGCGCAGGTAAACTTACCTCTGTGCTGTGAGGAACACAATGGCTGCGATCAATACATCAATCGGGAAACGATGCGACGTGAGGCGGCTCTTAACAGTAATCTTCTGTTCAGTCATCCTTCTGGTGGAATCGAAGTTACAATACCTTTAGCATCAGTGGGACTGTTTTTCTGAAAGCCCAGAGCAACGGCAGCAGGTGAATTCCCAAACTCAGCTATGAATAAAATGTGAATCAATAAAACTGTGAGTTTACTTACAGAGTATCAACACAAGCTCCTTGGATCTGTCTGAAGGTTGAGTTATTTCTGAGCTCAAAGATTATAAAGTTTATAATGCACCTCAACCAGCACAGCATCTCACATCCTGAGGCATCACCCGGAGCTGCGAATCATGACTTATGAAGAGATCCCTCCATCCTGCAGCTGCAGACAAACAAAGCGGCATGTAAACTGAGATTCAAATAAGCGTTTAACGATCTGAGGAACTTACATTAGGCATCCTTCTGTAAGTTCTCCTGACTGCACTTCAGTTTCTGTAGAATTTTCCTCCTGCTGAACAACATGACTCAGCCTTCTGAAATGCTGACGCTTTTTGGCCAAAAGAAAGAGAAATGAAAAAAGAAAATGTTGGCTTTAATAAAGATGATGAGATGGGGGTTATGTTGGAGGCAAATTATTTCCAGTGCACATGTGACGGGAAGTGTGGTGATCCTGTCAGGATCTAGAACTCGTGCTTTTTAGAATTCATAATTGAGTCAGCCCTGTTCCCGTTGTTACAAACATCGTTTTAGGCAAACTAAAAGCCACCTGTGTTCATATCACAAAAATAAACCCCTGCACATCAAAACCAGCCCCTTCTCAGTATTCGCCCACGTCGCTGTCATTCCCACCGGGAGGAATCCTGATGAGCCACAGCACTGACTGGTTGGACACGATATCCCAGCATGTGAGCTCACCATTACAGTCATTATATGTTCACCAGTGGACACGGTTGTGAATTAATTCTTCCAGTTTTCAAACCCTAATGTTTTTTTCTCCTGTGAGGTTGAAACTGTGTGGCTTTTCAAAAAGAACTGTTTCTAAACGGAAAGATTTAGAAATTGAGCCAAATGTCTGTAACTCATTTAATAATGCCTTTAGATAGCTTATAAGCTGTTGGTAAGATATTAATACTGCTCTTTTTTTTTTTCCTGGAGCTTTAAACATGGCAATCTTTGGGGAAATAAGCAAAAACAGTATTTTATTTAGTGCTTATCATTTCTCTCGTTTCAGAAATTATCAACAGAAAACATCTGTTACATTTTACACACAGCTAACTAATGAGTAGCTTAACAATATGACACTGACACAATGTAACAATATGATAATAACATGATTTTTATGAAAAAATGTTTGCTTTGAACGCACAGAAAACAGCACTCGTGCTGAAAGCAGCTCAAATGTAAACAAGATGATGAACCTGGAATGGGAGATCTCCCGAATTTAAATGAGATTTGGTTTTTGATTATTATGGGGGGAGACCCACAATTTTATACCTTGAACAACAAATAAATGGGTGAGCTTCAGCTGGCTAGATTTTTTTCCTGTTTTTATTGGTGTATTTTTCAAAAATGTTGTTATTCCTTTAACTGCTGCTAACGGCTTTTAACAGACCTATGAAATGCCAGTTGCTACTTTATTAAACAATAAATAAGCACTGATTACAGCTGAGAAACCTCTTTTAAACCCTGCAGCAGTGGAACCAAAGACACACCCAAACATACACAACTCACCAAATTATTGTTTTTCTCTGGACACTGGCTGCTTTTTCACTCATTCTCAGCCTAGTCCGTGTACCTGACCATTATCAGAGGAATTGTTTTTGTTGCTTGTTTTGTTACGCCACTAAACACTGACCTATGAATTACTCAAACATAGAAAAAGACACCTAACTCAAGAGATGAACCAGTGTTGTGCCTACGCATAACAGACAACTTGGCAAAGAACCCATTTTAAATTGTATCATTAGACACTTTGTTACCAGCAGCCTGTCACAAAAACACATAATTTGTTCCGTTTCTCTAGTTGAATCCACAAAAAAATGCCAAAGTTAACACAGTTTGGCAGACATAAAATAATATTTTGAAATGCAATTAATATTTCAGCCAATGGTGTTGGGGATCTTGTCATAATTGATGGAATTATGAATGCAACAAAGTACCATCAGATTTTGATCCATCCTGCAATACAATCTGGAACACATTGGATTGACAACAGCTTCATTTTTCACCATGACCATGATCAGAAAAACACTATCAGTATGGTGAACGCATACCTGCACAGAAAGGCACACCAAGAAACACTATCAGTCATGGCTTGGCCTCCCCACAGCCTGGACCTCAACACTGTTGAAGCAGTGTGGGATCAGCTAGACACAAAACAATAAGAATAACTTTATTGATCCCAGAGGAAAATTCATAAAGAACAAAAGGCAGCCAGCTTCCAAAGAAGAGCTCTGAATGTCCTTCAAGAAGCCTGGAGAACTGTTCCTGAAGACTGCTTAAAGAAATTAGAAAACCTGAGGAAGAGAGTTCAGGCTGTGCTGAAGAATAAAGGGGGCCATGCCAAATATTGATTTTATTAGAGGGACAGCTCAAGTTGAGCATTCTGGAGACAAAGTTAGAGAGGCAAGGTTGAGATAGTTTGGACATGTATAGGGGAGGGATAGGGATACTGGACAAAGGATGTTGAATATGGAGCAGCCAGACAGGAGGAAAACCACAGTGAAGATTCATGGATGTAGTGAAGGAGGATATGCAGATGGTTGTTGTGAAAGAAGAGGACACTGAGCATGTGGTGAGATGGAGGCCAGAAGAAGTACATTAGAACTGTACAGAGTTTCTATTTTCTGTTTTCCCATGTATGTTCTAATGTGTCACATTTCTGCACCCATTTCCCATTTTACTAACAAAATATCTGAAAAATGAATGGCTGACTTTTGCATAGTACCATATATTTGAAAACTAACTCCAAAAATGTGAACAAATCTATTAAAGAGTTTATTGAGAAAACTTGGCAGCTCACCCTCTTGGTGAAGCATTGTCTTTCTGTCCTTATATCCTCATAAGCTAGACAAATAAAGCCTTTCCTCTGTCAGAAGAAGAAACTAATCCACTGCTGACTTTGGGGGGGGGGGGGAGAAAAGAAAGAATGGGGCTCTGTTTCAAGATCCCTGTACATCCGCTCTTCTATCCTCATTCCTGCCCTCAACTCCCAAAGCAATCTCAAGTTAGTGGTTCTATTAAAACAATACCGCCTCATGCAAATTGCTGCTGCCAAGCCCCTTGATTTTGCTTCTTGTCCTTACTGCTGCTGTCCAATGCTTTAATGGAGACTGTTCCAACCTGCCATTGCAGCAAAGCGCTACAATGGTATCAATAAAACTATCTGATAATGATCTCTGGTGCTTTCAGGCTAAAAAGAGCAATATGTGACACTAAACCGATTAGCAGTTCATTCAAGACCGCTGCCAACAAACCAGGGTAATTACAAAACAGAACAACAAATCTAACCTGCACCTGTACAGCTTCCAGATTGCACAGCTTTTTGGTATTTAAGCACAGTTATCCTAATTGGCAGGTGGCAGCTCATACTACAGATACATTTCAATAGCAATGTTAATGACCCACCATGCACAGCCGGTTAGCTTCTATTCATCCCTGAACACACTTTGAATTTAAAGGAAAAGCCTTTACCTCTCAACACAAGATTTACCTGGTCTGTGCCATTAGCAGCTGTTTAATTAAATAACTGATTTACATGCTGGGCACCTTGGTGTTGCTAACCTCTCCGCACATACATTAGTTATAAGGTGTTACAGCATGCGCAAGGGCACTTGCAGAGTACCCTGTTGAGTTCATTAGGGCTGCCGCCTGCTCCGAGGAATATTCTCGTTTCTTCAGCTCAGACGATTGACTCGGCTCAAGTCAGCTGAACTCTCTTGGTAATGAGGACTTTGCTGCATGTCTTTTGCTGGATTTCACTCAGCCATTTACAGCTTTATGAATAAAGTTAACTCTCTGGTCTGAGGGAATAAATTGTCATCTCAGGCCCTCCAGCTACTCTGGCCAAAAGAATGACATCAAATGCACCTGTCATCAATACCGCTTTGTTAGTGAAGTCAAAGGTCGCACATTATGTTATGTCAATAACTCCAAAAGCAAACCAAAATGTTTTCAGAATGAACCGACCCCACTGAACTCCAAACCAATTTAAATGTATACACTCCGAAGATACGCAGCCTGAAGGGACTGGGAATCTGACCACTGACCTTCCAATTAGTAGATGACCCACTCGACTTCCTGAGCCACAGCCAGCCCTGGTATGTAGTGATGCTGAGCTAGTGGCTCAATTAAACAATCCGAATATATTTGACATAGAGATGTGTATCTTGGGCACCAGTTTAGATCAGTAACTGAGCAGGAGACCACAGGCTACCAGGCCAAATGCAGTACTCCATTTCTGACCTGAGGCCCTTTGCTGTGTGCCTTCCCTACTTTCCTGTCTCCTACTCACTTAAACAAACTAGGTATAGGTTATCCATCATTACTACTGAGATTATATTACTTGCAGCATGCGTCCAAATTTCAGAGTATGCATTGGAAATTAACCTTAAGGGATTTGTGTGATGAGAAGATGAAAACAATGATTACTTCAGGAGCTGGCTTGATAGAGCTTCGAACCTGTGATAAAGTTGAGTCCAAATCCAAAGCAGAAAGCAGTTAAACTGCACCAGAGGGTTAACTTTGGCGTGTCTTACTGCTTGTATACAAGTCAAAAGCAAAGTACAGCAGAGCTTGGAAGTACAAGAAGGAACTTCTGAGCCTCTAAACAAATAAGCTTTCTGTGCCACTGTCAGTCATTATGTTAATTCACTAATGCAGATTAAAAAGTAATTGTTAACAGTGTTTACACATAATAATCTGCCTTGGCTGACTGCTGTAGAGCAGATAAGAATAGGCTGTAAAGATGTCCAGTGTAGGGCTTTATATGCTTCATTACACACTTTTGTTCCTAGTGAGTTAATTTAAATAGATTCTGTGGGAGCAAAACTAACTGTAACCTTATCTCCCCCTTTCATTTTCTCCCTCCCCGTCCAGTCTCACCTTCTGTACAGTAATGAGGTGTCAATTTAACCTGTGACTTTTTGTGCAAGATGAATTTGTGTTGATCAGAGAAAAACCTGAAACTTTTCTTTGGATGCGCACACAAACTTTATCTTGAACACGTAAGATGCCAACAGTCATTCAACTCAATTCTACTGAAGTGCTCAGTCTAAGAATAGACCAGCATTCAGAGCAAAGGGGGCTCCAAGAATACTGCTGCACTGTAAAGGTAAGAAACCCCAAAATTTCCAAAATGAAATTTGTTACGCTAAGAACTAAAAAATCCAACCACTGAACGACGTTACTCACCAGGATGTCGTGCAAGTGCACTTTGCTAAGTGTTTATTTTAGTAAGTGTAGTGGAAGAACAAGCTTCATTTTTCACAATACCGATGAAGGAGCCGAGCGCTGGGCAGACATCACGTGACAACTTCCACTCTGCTTGCGTCTTTTCACTCAGCAGTGACTTATTAAGGGTAAATGAAACTTCTCAGAGCTTAAAAGGACACTATGCTCACAATTTATTTGAGACATATTTGTGGTATCGACACGCTCTACAAAGAGGTTGAAAACAAATGACAAGCTGATACTAGTCGAATGCACAAATTTCCAGTGCTAGTGTTAGACTTTATAAAGACTGACCACTTAAATGCAGACCACTAATCTTTGAAGGAAATAATCAATCAGCCTCTTCGTTGTTCTTGCTGAGGGCTGAGCCACGGCTAAAAGCAGATGCAGTGATTTTTACAACGGCAGTCAGCTGACGAGTTTTCAGAAGTGAGATTTATGGTAAAAGAAGCACCTTCATCATAACTGCTCACCTGGTAGCTGTTCCTGTAGATATACCACACTGCAGCCCCATTTAAGTGATGATTTGTGCTTCTCGGGTTACTTTAATTATGCTTAAAAATCTGGAAACATAAAAGGCCGTTCTATAAGGAGACCACATCTGTTTCTAACATATGCCATGTGAAAGTACAGACAACACAGCTGGAAAATGATATGAGAAATATTTCTTATTCAGGTGGGCAGACAGTGAAATTAGTGATGAAAGCCATCATATAACATTAATATCAGAACATAATGAAACGGCTCCTTCCTGAAACTGTTGACATTGTGTGGAGAAGGAAAACATCTATAAAGCTTTTACATTGTGTACAATGAGTTCTTTAGGATACCAGTAAAACACTGTTTTATTCTTTCCATTATGTGCAAGGTATGAGTTCATGGCAGAAATTACAATATAAACTCTTTATGTGCGCATCGTAGTTGAAATAATCAGGGTTTACAGACACACATCCACCCCCAGATTCAGGCTGCTCATCTCAGTTTCCAGGCAGGGGGTAAGAGGTCAGCTGCCTTCTTGCGCAATTTACAACATCTTCCTCTTCTCAAACTCCTGCAGAGACGGACAACACAGAGGAAGAAGAAGAAGAAAAAAAAAAACAACGTGAGATGAAGTGAGACAGACGTGAATGATTTATTCATGCAGAATTCACACAGCTCTGTTTTAATCCCATGTATCAGATCTGCTGTTGAAGGGGGAAACAGAGGCGGCTAGAGCTTTGGAGTGCCTGTTGTTTTTCCTGGAGAGTGCAAATCATGTAGCACGCACGTCTCGCTAAGTTCCAGTTGCCAGCATTAAAACAGCTCACTTCCTCTGATTGATAGGGACTACGCATCTGCAAAAATCTGATTTATGTGAGGTTATAGTTGTTCTGTTTATCAGCACAGTCCAACCATGTGACTATAAATGAGAAAGCATTATGTTAGCCATTAAAAAGGATGTTGCTATTTACATATTCAATTTGGGAAATATCACACAAATCGTAGGATGATAGAATACGTCGTTCCCAGAGAATTTTCCATTCCACAGGAGGAAAGTAACTTAATGTCATTTATCAGGTCTACAGAACACACAAGTAGTCATGCACATGTTGGCCCACTGCTCTGCGGCGTTTGGATACCTGAAGGTCTACTGCCACCTTCAGGAGGGAAGAGGCTCGTGTTTGGAAATTTTAAAATGCTTGGGAGATAACGTTGCCGTCTATCTGACCAAGCCTTTTATTTATTTATTTTTGGAAAGACGACATGAATGAATCTACAATTAGACGGGGCGGGGGAGTGAACTGGAGAGCCACGATCTTGTTCACTGAGTCTTGGCTTTACAGATGAGCTACAATTAAAAAGGGAAGAGAACAAGGTTAGGCTACTGCCACAAAAAAAAAAAAAAAAAAGCTCTAGAGGAAATTAGAGGACACAAAAAAGGGTAATGGGTTGGAAAGAGTGACAAGAAAAAAGGAGGGGTGTTTGTGACAAGAAGACAGATGCTTTGTTGGTCCATGTCAGCAGACACTAACTCAAGGGTACAAGACAGGAATCATAGCACCAAGGTAAGAGAGCAGAGCTGTCTGTGAGGGGAGGGGTAGGAAGAAAAAAAAAGTCAAGACAAGTCAACAGCAAGAGGGGGAGTAAAATGAGCAAAGTAGAGGTTGCCACTCAAAAGCGACAGGTGAGAACATGCCTGGATTGAAACTGGGGAGAGCAGACGAATGCGTAACGTGAAAGAAGAGCAAAACCTTTACAAACCAGCAATGACAACTATGACACACTTGGGCACAGATATATGAAGAAAGCAGGCATTGTAAATGTGGTCGTACGCCTCCTTTAACATTTGAATATATTACAAAAACAAAATCTCAAGATTAAATACTTCTGTTTGGCTGCATTACACCTTTGCTGCTCTACCAGCGGGGTAGGATAATACTGTCTGATTTTGTAAACAAGTAAAAGGTCATAATTATTCTTACTTTGCATATAAATTAAGTCTTTCTCAGATAAATATAGGTTTACTGATTTCTTGTCCTTGCACCAGTGGCACTGAAACTTCCTTTGTTTATCACTGCAAGTGCTGCTGATATAGAAACCTACAGGAGATTACTACAGATGGAGTTTTTTGCATTTATTACTGGTTTGTGGTGGGAAATGGATAACGTCACACACTTTCAACCAAGTTAAGCAACAAAGGAATATGATGACATCTGTAAGGTTGTTTGCTTATATAACAAATACTGCATGATAAAAAGTCAAACCCACGCAGTTCTGTTGAAGGTTTTGTTTTTATAGTGGGGAGCTCATAGAAGAAAAAAAAAAGAAGAAAAACCTTTATGCTTAATCACTCATGAATGTTTCATGTTATTTGGAGATTCAATAGAAACATTTATTTTTGGAAGTTTTAACTGGAGAAGAACTTGCTACAAATACAGTATATGTGCAAGACAAAAAAAACCTAATGATTTTAGTTACCTAAAGAGGAAACAAAGGATGGAATCGTTAATTCAATTTTAGCACTTCTGAAATGTTTGCACTGAGCTCATTGGAAATACCTCCATCAGGTATTTTGTCATGCATCACTTTTGCAATATAAAAACAATAACAGTTTGATACCAAATCCACAGGCTGAAACAACAGTAACGGGGCCAAAACACAAACACTAAAAGGATAATTACAATACTGAGACCTGGGGGAAAGAATAAGTACAGTAAACAAATCAAAATTGTAAAAGATGAATAAATTATATTAGCCAAACAAAACACACCAACCCCCCCCCCCCCCCCACACACACACACACACACATCTTCAGACTTGAAATCTTTTTGAAATGATTTCTAGTTAAGACACGAGTCATGAGCCGGTCATTGTCTGAACCTCATCCTCTTACTCCCTGTCCGAGCTTTTCCTTTTACATAAATAAAATACTGCAGCTCCGGTGGCAAAGCTCCATTTCTGATTCAGTATATTTGTGATGAACTCAATGCTGAAGGTTTACAATAATTCAGTATTTTGCACTCATACTTTAATTCTCCTGTCCAGCATGCATCAGACAAAGAAATATAGCTACATCTGAGGAATGTTATAATATTCATAGACTATTATTCATCACTTAATTATTTATATTATTTAAATCTTATTTGTCTGCCATGTTTTTTTTTCCTTTCCCCAAATTTTCAAATGGCCACAAACATAACATTACAAGGAGGCAACAATAGCATATTGTGTCCTACTTGCAAGTGAGCTTGCAGTCTGTGCCTGTGATATTTTTATGATGAACAAGGTGTGAGGATGGGAACAAAAAGCAGCCACGTTCCATTAAAATGGGGGTTAAAGCATTATTAATGCCTGAAATTAGAGATTTTACTGAAAACATGGCCATGACCAGGAAATCATAAACATAACTTGAGCTCACGAAATCGTGCTATAATATCTATAGCTGATTAAATTTGATGAAGCATGTATCGACGTCTGCAGTCTGTCTGGACTCCTGATATCGAGGCTCGTGCAGGTCAGTGGCTGCGGTAATGCCCCCGGTTGCTGTCGTTACAGCCTGCACGGATAGCATCGTGTCTACTTGTTTCTCTTACATGTTATTACTCCGATTAAGGAGGTCAATGAGATTAACAGAGATGCATGAACACAATGTGCAGCAATATGAGCAACCACGCAGCACGTTTTTCATCATTACGCACAATGATTATGAATTAAACTTTGGGAAAGAAAGTCATGTAAATCTATATCTGTGTGCAGTAGTGCCAGCAGTGGTAATGAAAGTATAAGATGATGAATGGGTGTAATACATGCTTTCACTTTTTATACATCTTGTTAACAGTTCTTCCCTAGAGATAAACTGAAATAAAGAGGCAATGCCACTAACTCTGCCACTGTAAACACACATTTATTAATTTCTGCCCTTCTCTTCTGCCTTTCTTTATGGCATATTAAAAGTTCAATCTCAACCTTGGTACTCACAGAAGAGATAAATAACTAAATACATTCCAGCTCCCAGAAAACCTTCTCATATGTGGAACGTCTGTGATAAGCAACTGCGAGTGACCAGCATCACAAGATATTTTGGTCTGCGACCTAAAGAGTTTTATTACTATGTAATTATATTACACACACACACACACCCCCGCCACACACACACATCCAGTGCGCTTGCTTACTCATCAACTTACATGTTTCATGTTTTACTTTCAAAGCTTAGGCAAATTAATAAAGTTCTGCATCAAACAGTGAGCCACAGAAGTTTATACACTTGTCATTAAGGTGCAACTTATTTGCCTTGCATGCTTTTGTCATTCTAATTTCTAATTGCCTGTATGCAACGGTCTGAAAAACACAAATGTCACATAAATAGTAGGGGACTGTGGTTAGAATTAATAAGTACTCTGCTTGCTTGTGTTAATTAAAGTGAAGCTTTTGCAACACTGTCCATGCCGATGACAAAATATTGCAGCAGTAAGTGTTTTTATATCATGTTATGGTGTTAAAACGTTAACATTCAGTTAGGTGGTGTGTGCGTGTGTGCGTGCGTGCGTGTTCCTCAAGCTTGGGTCCTCGGCCAGAGGCCTGGGAGTTTGAGGTTTCTAGTAAACTAGGTGTTAGTTTAAAGCCCAAAATGGAAATGCGTGTCTGACAGACGACTGCACAAGTATATCGAATTTTAATGTCGATCACGATTTTGGCTTCCCACAATTAAATGAACATGATCCAGTGATACTGAAAATATGTGCGCCACCAATTAAAACGTGAAAGCAAAAGCAAATCAGTGCCTGACCACATGCCTGCATGTGTCAGTCACAACTGTTCCCTGCACCACACTTGCACCGCTTGAAGTTTCCTGAATGTAGTCTGAACGAGTAACACTACGTTAAAACGACAGATATACAACAGAAAACAGACCACCGGAACAAAAAACAAATGTCTGGCAAAGCACAAGATGACGAGCATATTAAACATCATTCTCTAGAGTTTTGTCTGCACCACAAAGTAACAACTAATTTATTCAACTGCCTGCAAACACACCACAATCTGCAGTATAATTAATGCAGAAGGCCAAAAAAAAATTAAAAATGCAATGGTTACTAACATGAACTGCCCAACGTAGACTCAAAAAATAAAAGTGAGCCTATGCAGAGTGTCTGCGTATCAATCCAGCTAACAAAAGGCGCACTGAAAGCACCAGCTAATGTATATGCATTCATTTGGCCAAAGATGTGTCCACTGAACATTGTGAGTAACGAACAGCTGTTGAGTTTTATTCACATCCATCATGCAGGTAAAATGAAATGAAATGGAGTGAAAGACTTTATATTTTGCTTTTGGGAGATGTGCTTAAGTCAGGTGAATAAACACCTGAAAATAAGTTTTAATTAACAGGAATGCAGAAAAATGTAGTGAAAGCACTTTAAATCCTGCAAGTTAAGTTTTGGTACAAATGTTGATATATAATTTTTTTTCTTCTAAGAGATGCACTGAATTTAGGTGAATGAGGACGACCAATTTTATGTATGATTTATATGACTTGTACATTTGCAGGAATGTCACACAACATGAATGTTAAAGCAGTGTTATGTTCAGGTCACAGCACAATAAAAACATTTGACACTAAAAATCAGTGGACAATTGTGCTGAAAATTCAATATTGATCAAAAATAACCCTGACAATCCTTTTGGCAATAATCACGCAGCCCTAATGTGTCTTATTTTAAAGTATTACCACATCACAGAAATAAAATACAAGTCTCATATTCAACATTAGTAAAATCAGCAAAAAGCACTCGTATAAAAAGTAAAAGTGCTTCTTACA
This sequence comes from Cichlasoma orientale, assembly GCA_034780415.1. Classification (NCBI taxonomy): domain Eukaryota; kingdom Metazoa; phylum Chordata; class Actinopteri; order Cichliformes; family Cichlidae; genus Cichlasoma; species Cichlasoma orientale. The sequence continues at coordinate 14,177 of JAVDPK010000971.1, read as the reverse complement.
CAGAAAAAAAACATTTTGCAAGTGTTAATGTACCTCACTGGACTTCCTGACTCATTAACAAATAAGCACATTTAACTGCTGTAGGTGGTTGAGGCAGAACTTGCTCATCTACCATTTAGCCGTTTAATCTATAGCACTGAATCATAATTTATACACTCATCACATATTTATGTAAAATATTACTCGGAAAGGTAACCTGTAATAAAACCTGTCAGATAATTGCAGGGATTAAAGCGATACAGACAAAAAACAAAACTTTTTCACCAAAAACAGACATTTTCCCTCATCTACTATGCAAACTCATCGGGGCTGAGAGAGGGGAGATGCAAATCCACCAGATCCCTCAGGAGGATCCAAGGGCATGGACCTCCAGAAGAAAAATGTTTTAAACACTAGCTTTAAAATGTGAATTTATGGTCAGTTTTAGCATAAGGAAATGGGGAAAACGCCAAACATTCAAGAAAGAGTCAAAATGTTTTTAAAATTATGGTTACATTTCAGAATGAACAAACTGTCACTATGACACTGATAATCTCTGTGTCTGCATGTTTGGAAGGTTTGTGTGATTATGTGTGCTGGAAAAAAAACCCATTTATGTGGTTTTTGCAACTTAGACACTGATAAGCCAACGTAACCAATTTCTAAAACATTACAACGTAAATTCGTCATCTGTCATTTTCAGTGAGACTGGGATTTGTCCCTTTATGCGACATAATTAGGCTACTGTAACAAGCGTGTCGTCAAATACATCATAAGCTGGAGAAAACAAATCCCTGGATCAAGCTTCATATTAATGGCGAGCTAGCACGGTTTTTATTTTTCACCTATGCCATACCATGCAAATACCCACACCTGGCCATTTGTTATTTTTGGCACTGCTAGCTAAAAAGCTCGCTGTTCTCCACCAATCTAAGACTGCCTGCAGTAATTTCTGACAGTTTTATCCATCACTGATACATCGGAGCCTTGCTACAGGACTTGCCATCACTGTTCATGATTACTTATCTTTGAGCCTTTGAATATTTACTGGGTACAAGGGACTCACCTTGAACATAGTACTGCCCAACTGAGCAGGGGACATGCTGACTACAACTCCAGCTGACTGGAGGGCTGCAATCTTCTCTTTGGCTCCACCTTTTCCACCAGCAATGATGGCACCGGCATGACCCATCCTACGGCCAGGAGGAGCAGTTAGACCCGCGATGAAGGATACCACAGGCTTTGAATCATCACCCTGGAAAATGGAGAGGGAGAGAAAAGAAAAATGTGAGCATAAAATGAGGTGAAGATGTACAGAAAAGGAGAAAAGGCTCAAGGGAAAGTGTGAGATGCAAATATGGTTAGCAAGCAGCAAAGAGAGGAAGAAGAGAATCCTCTTTCTGCACCTGCATTTTATTCATTCATTAGAAATTAAACACCCCGTGTCCTATTAGAGAGTCCCATGATAACAGGCTTGTCTAACCCGCCATCTCTGTCTCAGTCTGCAATATTAAAACAAAGGGTCAATCAAGCCATTTAATTGCATGGGTTGGTGTATGACCAGATAGGGGTTCAGGCTCCTGCCGTTTCATATCATCTCATTTCTGAAATGGTAATTAGTCATGTAGGCACTGATTAGCTCAGTACCCATCTATACTGCTTGCTCATTGATGGATGATACATTCAACAGTTAAGATCATTTCCAAGGTGAAGAGAGCTAATATTTCATCTTCCCCAATAACACAACCAGCAAGAGGGACACAGTCTGTGCGTGCATGTGTGTGTGTGCGTGCGTGCGTGCGCATGAACGGCAGCTAATATTTCATACTTAGGAATAACAACATAATTGCAGAGGACGGCTTTGTGCGTGTGCGCATGCACAAATGCACACTAGCACACAAACAAACACAGGCACACGCATACAGCGTTAGTCCTGTGCTTTCAGCAGAGGCTGTGGCTCATCTGGCGAGCTGCTTTCAGAGAGTGAATGTGGCATGCTTTACAGCCTAAGCAATACAGCAAAGTCCTTCAAAAGACACCCACTTCTACTACCATTTCAGCTCCGGATTCAAACTTGACTCTGGCAGGAACAAAATGGCAGCTCCTAATATACACCAGAGAAGACGTTTAAAAATCAAGACTCACAGGACATATACCAGCCAGGGAAATGCTGAGGACCTTGGCTCAAAATGCACCACTAATGAGGCATTAACACTTGAATAGTTAACAGGGAAATGAAGAGAGGGAGGGAACATCATTTTAAAGTGCTCTAAATACGTTGGAAGCATCTGTTCTATGCGTTGAAAATGCATGCATAAAAAACAAATTAACACAAACAGACCACTCAGTATTCAGAAGTCATATCACGTCCTAAATAAACAAACCGACCTCGTGTGGATCAAGTCTTAAATCTACCTCAAACGCAAGAGGTTTAATTACTCTATTAATCCCTGCCTCCCCGGGCTCCAAGTAACAACTCATACAGGGAAGGGTGTCATATTACAATATCCCTTTACCCGTCTTTTGTCTTCCACTGTTAGCTGTACAGATTTATTACCTTAATTATAAGACCAATAGCATAATATAGTTCTCTAACATCTCCTCTGTGCCAACATGACTGGAAAAGGCCTTTGTTCCACAAACACAAAATAACCTGCTCTAAATGGAGAAATTTTTACTCATAAGCTTAAAAGTAAAACTGAGACATGCAGGTGTCCTTACAAACATAACAGGATGTGGATATAACACGTGTCAGTGCTTTCCTCAGTTCAGACTTCATCCAGACTACAACATTCCTAAATATAAACAAGAGCTTAGTTAAAGTCAATGAAGACAGGCTGAGAAAATAAATAAACATAAAAAAAAAAACCAAAAAAAAAAATCACAAAAAACACCACAGCGGTCAAGGTGCCAAATACTATGACCTACTTGATATGCATGATCCAATTTTAATATGGTGTGGAAAGCCTTTTTCTGATAGAAAGCCTGTGAGGCTCTTGTATTGATAGGTAGATCTTTGATACAGGTGGTGTTATAAAACCATTTTTTCCTGGCAATAGAGAGCATCAACACCAATGAAGGCTTAATGCTGACATATGCCCTACATCATAAAATCTGACAGCAGAACCTAGTGGGAAGTATGAGTTTGTTTTCTTGAATTTTACTGAATTAAAGCACCGGTAGACGAATAGTGTGCAGTAACTCAGCTGTAACACTGATGGATACTGAAATCAATACTTTCTCACCTTTTGGTTTAATGCATCGTTCTCACATCAGGAGATCAATTTATTAAATGTTGCATGACACAAATCAATCACGACACTCAACCTTTAATTTCAATGGGCACTGAATACACAATGTGTCCAATGTGGCAGAATTTGTCAAGTTAATGTGAAGTGGGGTATCTTAAAAATATTTCCCCGGTCTTAACATGAGTAATGTGGCCCTCTGAACACATAATTATCTACAACAACTCAGCACAGAACAGTTTTGTTTATTTCACATGAGACATTTGAATCTTTCGTGTAGTGGACGTGTTGTGCCGGATTCAGCCGGAAAAAGTAATTTGCTATAAATAAAGGCCATTATCACGGAGGTTACAATGTTTGGAAACAGTTTTTGAAAGATGTTCAATATCCTGTGTGGTCATTTGGAGGATCCCTTTGTGCTGCTGTTTATGTTGACATAAATAGAGTGGATAACAACTGGACTGAATGATACTAGATTTATTTTTTGTTTTGTTTTGTTTTTTTTTGGGGGGGGGGGGGGGGGGGCGG